>JAAGNO010022083.1:0-13871 GCA_033439905.1 Ceryle rudis
TTGGTGGGAGGGGTTAGATCGGGGCGGGGGCGGGGCTAACGGAACGGGGCGTGGTCTCTGTGCCCGCTGGGGGGTGAGGGGGCGAGGCAGGTGGGCAGGTGGGAAGATGGACAGGTGGGCAGATGGACGGGTGAGCACGTGGGCAGATGGGCAGATGGACAGGTGGGAAGATGGACAGGTGGGCAGATGGACAGGTGGGCAGGTGGGCAGATGGACAGGTGAACAGGTGGGCAGATGAAGAGAGGGAGGGGTTGGGAGGCACAGGGGCATGAGCTCTGCTGGCAGGGGCTGTCTCCAGGAGCACTGTGTGTCAGCAGAGCTGCTGGAAGAGCAAGGAAGACAGCAAGAGGCAGCAACAGTCATTGGTGACTTAGTGAATGCAAGTGACAGATGTAAAAATATCTGCTTGGGTTCTCCAGGGGATTAATTTGGGACCAGCATTATTGTCAAGTGAGAGGCCAACCTCAAGTTGCTCTCCTGGCCATAGCATTTGGAAAGCTCAGAATTGCTTCATGTGCTCCATAGAACTGCAGGATGGAGATGCTGAAGTTTCTGCACAGTCCTCTCTTTTAAGTCGCTGCACCTTTGATTGGGAAACTTCTTCTGCCATTCTGCTTGTATTGTTTCGTGTAAACACACCTTTAATTACTGGCCCTAAACATTCAGCAAATTTTTGACTGTAGGTAATCCCAGGTCAAATAATGCCTTAGTTAAACCCAGTCAACCCTAATGAAGTTATAGGAATTTCAGCAATGCAATTCAGGGCAAAACTAATTATGAAGCCATGGGTAGCCTTCCAGCCAAGGTTGCAACCAGCTCCTCAAAGCAAATCTGTAAATTCAGGTTGGTAAATGTCCTTGGCATGAAAGATGCCAGTTTCAACAATAAAGGAAAGATGAAACAATCTTTGAAATAACAGCATAACATTTCAGAGTTCCATATCATAGAAGCATAGAAAGGTTTGGGTTGGAAGAAACCTTAAAGTTCATCTACTTCCAACCCCCCCTGCCATGGGCAGGGACACCTCCCACTAGACCAGGTTGCTGAAAGCCCCATCCAACCTGCCCTTGTAGACTTCCAGGGAGGGGGCATCCACAGCTTCTCCAGTCAACCTGTTCCAGTTTCTCACCACCCTCAGAGTGAAGACTATCTTCTTTACATCTAATCTAAGTATCTCTTAGTTTAAAGCCATTATCCCTCATCCTACCTCTACATGTCCTTGTAAAAATCCTCCCCCAGCTTTCCTGTAGGCCCCTTCAGATATTGGAAGACCACAATAATGTCTCACCAGAGCCTTCTCTTCTCCAGACTAAATAACCTCATCTCAGCCTGCCCTTGTAGAAGAGGTGTTCCAGACCTCTGATCATCTTTGTGTCTCCAACAGGACCATGTCCTTTTTCTTTCAGGGGCTCCAGAGTTAGGTGCTTCAGAAGGGCTCTCACCAGAAATGAGCAGAGGGGGAGTGTCATGTCCCTCAACCTGCTGGCAATGCTTCTCTTGATGCAGCCCAGGATGCGACTGGGGCCTCTGGGCTGAACTAGCACATTGATGGCTCATATTGAGCTTTTCATCAAACAGCACCCCCAATCTTTCTCCTCAGGGCTACTCTCAACCCATACTCCACCCAGCCTGTAGCTGTGCTTGGGATTGCCCCAACCCCTGTGCGAGACCTTGAACTTGGCCTTGCTGAACTTCATGTTGTTGGCATGGGCTCACCTCTCAAGCCTGTCAAGGTCACTCTGGATGACACCCCTTCCCTCCAGCATGTCAATCACACCACACAGCTTGGTGTTGTCCAGAAATTTCCTGAGGGTGTTCTCAATCCCACTGTTCATATCACCAACAAAGAAGTTAAACAGCACCTGTCCTAGTACAGATCGCCAAGGAAGACCACTTGTCACTGGTCTCTACTTGGTCATTGAGCCACTGACTGAAAATCTTTGAGTGCAACCATCCAGCCATACCTTATTCATTCATCCATCAAATACATGTCTTTCCAATTTAGAGACCAAGATGTCATGTGGGACAGTGTTGAATGCTTTGCACAAGTCAGCTGCTCTTCCCTTATCCACCAAATCTGTAACTCCTTCATAAAAGGCCACAAAATCTGTCAGGCACAATTTGCCCTTGGTGAAGCCATGGTGGTTGCCACTGATTGCCTCCTCATTTTCCATGTACCTTAGCAGAGCCTTCAGAAGGATCTTCTCCATGATCCTGCTGGGCACAGAAGTGAGACTGGCTGGCCTGTTGTTGCCCAGGTTTTTTCCATTTATGAAGATGGGGGTTACGTTTCCCCTTTTCCAGTCAGTGGGAACTTCATCAAACTGCCATGACTTTTCAAATAGGATGGGAAGCAGCTTAACAACTTCATCCATCAGTTTCCTCAGAAGCCTGTGGATGGATCTCTTCAGGTCCCAACATTGCTTGATTAAATATCTCCAACATTGCTTGCTTTTAAAGTTGCCTTTTATCTGAAAATGTTTGAAAGTGGCTTATTAAAGCCACTGCATCATCTACTTCGGAGTGAAAGGATTCTAGTTAAGTAACTCCCTAATAGATTTTGCTATGGGCAGATTCAGGTTCACTTCGGTTTGCGTCATTAACAGCAACTTAAGTAAACTCAGGCTTCAGAGAACAAACTTCACTATACTCAAGCTGACAAGAAATTCAGTATATCATTTACAGAAGTCAGCATTTTTTTGTGTATATTTTACCTACTTCTACCCTTGAAAATGACCTTTAGCACCGGCCAGCCCCAATCTCAACTTATATTTACAAAACTTTGGGAAGAACACACCCACTGAGAGGAGACATGGACAAAGTGACATGCTAGATATTCCACAAATGTTCCCAAGGAGAAAAACTGCAATCTTGGAATGCACTCACAATGCTTTACAAAAGGCATGTTGTAATACTGAGTTCTTCACACTTCTACTTATTTGTTTCCATTAGAAAGAAAGTGCAATTTGCCATTTAAATAGACTGTAGCTATACAACACATGTCCCTCTAGATCTAATGCTCCTGCAGCTCTTTTTACTCCCAAGGCAACATAAAGTCTCCAACACACATTCAACACAGGCTGTTGTCCAAGTTTTAAACCCACACTTCTAACCACACAGAAACTTCCTGACCCTCATTGCTCACTTACATGGCAGAAGGTCTTTTCTTTACATCCCAGGTTCCATCTCATTTCACATTTGAAGACAATCACTATTTTTCTTTTTTTTTCTTTTTTTTTTTTTCTTTTTTTTTTTTTTTGGTTAAGGACTTGGCAAATAAAACAAAAAGCTAATAGTGCTCCAGTGTTCTAACAACTGCACCTTGAAAACGAGGCAAGTTTTCTCAGGCTTTGCTTGGGACCTCTCAACACCAAAATCCATAGATGTGCCCCCCTGGAAGTCCTCAGGAGATGAGATCCCAGCTCTGCAGGGGAAGGGCTGAAAAGCTCTGTTCTGCAGACCTAGGCTTTGTCTGTAAGGATTTCTTACTGAAAATTCGTGAAAATTGAGGGTTGCTCACATGTTATTTTGTCATTAATAAAATTGTCCTAAGTGTACTTTTCTACAAAGCTTTATGTCTCTGTTATTTATTTCTCTGCAAGAAATCCACTGTAAATTTGCTGTAGACTCTGTCAGGCATCTCAAAGCATAAACACAACACAAGACAAATATACAATATTACTAATATAAAGCTATTTACAAGGTAAATTTTAATACATAACTCTACTGCAAGACTGTAATCACAAACATTTTCTATTAAAGTCTATTTATAGCACTGTTCCTTTCAAAAAATCGCTACAAATATTTACGCTCAAAAATATGACACTTTATAACTATGTGGAACACAATTTGCTGTGCTTTATATTAGATATTTTCAGCAGCTAACAGCAGTATAATGAATGAACAAATTTACCAGTTCAGACAGAGCATGTTTATATTCACCTTGCAATCATTTTGCATTGATATTACAGGTTATAGAGGCAGAATAATATCCATTAAGCAACAATATTTCCTGCTCAGAAATTTTACGACTTGATTTTATCTAAAAAGAAAAGATAATGCATACCCACACCCACCTCAGGTCGAAACAATTCACTTTAAACATTTGCCATAAATTACAACAGAATCTATTATGAAGCTGAATGCAGAACTTTAGCAGAAGAGGAACTAAGCTCTATTAAGCTTCAATTGCTTGTGACGAGGTAGATTCACTATTTGCAGTTCTGCAGGTAGTCACTGGTGAACAAATCCTGCTGAAGCAGGTTCAGGGGAGGGCCACAAAGACAATCAGACCTCTGGAGCCCCTCTCCTGTGAAGACAATTTAGTGTGGAGAAGAGAAGGCTCTGGGGAAACATGATTGCAGCCTTCCAGTACTTAACGGGTGCCTACAGGAAAGCTGGGGAAATAGGGTAATGGCTTTAAACTAAACCAGGGTAGATTTAGATTAGATGTTAAGAAGAAGCTTTTCACTCTGAGGGTGATGAAACACTAGAACTGCCCAGAGAAGTTATGGATGTCCCCTCCCTGGAAGTCTTCAAGGGCAGGTTGGACGGGGCTTTCAGCAACCTGGTCTAGTGGGAGGTGTCCCTGCCCATGGCAGGGGGGTTGGAAGTAGATGAACTTTAAGGTTTCTTCCAACCCAAACCATTCTCTGATTTTATGAATTTGAGCATGTGAGGCACTGCATTGGGAGTGCCCATACACATGTATTTAAGACACCATGACTAGCATCGCCTGCCAAGCAGAACTGTACCATCCATGACACCTTCTCCAAGAAATGCATATACCTGCTTCTATCTCTTGAAGCAAGTTTGTCTTCTGCATGAGAACTTTTTATTTCCTCTTACCTTTTTGCATTCTGAAGTTTAGGAAATACTTACTTTCAGGATTTATATTTTTTCTGTACTGGAAACATTCCATATTGGATCAATCTGCATATTCATGCCACAGTAACAGTCTCACAAAATCAAAATCATTCCAAGATAAGAGGCAAGGTGCATATCTGTCAAGCAGTAAACTCTGAAAATATTTTGCGATAAAAACCAATTCGTGTGTTTCCCCCTTACCCCCAGCTGTGGACAGCTTGATTCCAGCCACACAGTGCATTTCCAAAGCTCATTGACTACTCTGGTCCCAGCTAATGCACAGCAAATCCTACAGAGCTGTATTTTCCAAGTCATTTTATTAACCTGGAGTAAAAATTAACATCTACTGAGTACAAGTGGCTGGTTCATTGCTGTTCCTGCAGGCTGGCGTCACATCCAAAGGCCAGGATGTACAGACAGAAGCTGCTCAGCAGCCAGCCATCTGGAGCAGCTCTGTGAGCATTACTCCAACCTCTGAGGTGAAGAAAGTGATTTGGGCAGCAACAAATCGTGTTTGCTGAGGCTGGTGAAGCCTCATAAAGAACCTTTTCAGAGCAGAGCATACCAATGTCCTATTCTTACTATTTTCCCACAGAGTGAATTGGAAATTTCCCCAAGGACATTACCAAAATAAAAATCCTTCACTGTCCCACCAGTGTTCTACCACATTGTTCTACTCCATTTCCACTGCCAGCAGCACCCAGGAGGCACCAGCCATTTTCCAGGAATACCAGCAAGGAAAGACTCTCCCATTTCCCAGGCATTTCCTGCAAGGAAAGAGAGACTCACAACCTTTCTCCCCACCTAGAGCTGCAAACACAAGACACCTTTGATGTCCACACTATAAAATGGAAATGTCAGCTTCCAGCCACATGTTTTAGGGTAGAGAAACAGGTGTTATCTTCCTCACAACCCAAGTGCTGGTAGGATCAGAACCAGCTGAAGCTCACTGAGCCATGGCTGTGTCTGCCTAAACAGCTGCAAGCAGCCCTAAGAAGAAAATGCCACTAAAATATATAATAAAGATTCAAGAAAAATATATTTGCATTGTCTTTCCTTGCAGAGTCAGTGCCTTTATATTACAAAACTACAAGGTATGTGCTGGCACAATTTACTAATTTAAATTACAATTGTAATACAGATAGACCCTGGGTGTGAAAAACTTATTTTTCAACTTTTTTTTCACCATACACAGTTGTTTCCACAAATGTAAAAACAAGGGTAAAACACAAAATAAAAGATATTTTTTGTTGATACCACTTTTAATGTTTTGTCTCTGTTTGTCCTCCACCATGGAAATAATTATTGGGGCAGCAAAGATTCACAGGCTGTTTTGACAGCCTGCCTTTCTCTACCAGGCAAAAATAGAGCAAAACAGTAAAGAAATCAGGTTAAATACCATGGCTGTTCTCAGAGATACATTTCCATCGTAAATGGAGCATCTCATTGGAGAGACACTGTCAAACTATTAAAATATGTAGGAAGAGGGAATTATTTTGGCCACTGAGCATTAAAATTCATCATGTGTAGGGAAAAAAGAAAAAAAAGGCAGAAAACATTCCAGGTACAATTGGTCCAAACCTTAGGAGTTCAGAAAGATAAATGAAATGTGAAAGGAGTAGAAGGAAAGATGAGGGAATCAGAGAAGACTACTGCAGGGAGTACAGTCTGTAACTAACATTCAGGCAGAAAGGAAGCCAGCAAGTGCAAGCAGAGGTTTAAGTACCTCAGGAACTTGGAGTGATTGCAAAATTTAACATAGCAACTACAAAGCAGCAGCTGCCTAAATATGCCACTTACATCTTTACATTGTCTGGTGCTACAATAGCCTGTACAGTCTGAGAACATGAAGGACTAAAATCAAAGTAACAATGACATTTTAATCCTATTTTTAAAATTCATACATGATATGATTGCTGATTGAGTTATTATTTTTAAGAAACAGCAGCAGATCTTACGTGCTGTACCATGCTAGCTTTGTATAGAAGTGAGGGTCAGATGGTCCATTGCTCCCTTTCATCACTAGAGGTCCATTGCCCAGGGTAGAAGTTATCATGGTGGACACATAAAATGGTTTACCCACTTTGTCTTGCAAATTCTTGCATGACTGCAACATTTACATTTATAACAGGGACTTCCTCATCTTCAGTTGACTAAATTGTTTTGGAAGCGTTCCCTGGGAACATAAGCACTGACAAATAAGCCTTTACTGCCAGTCCCAGCTCCAAGTCTTCCCTTACCTCAAAGGATTTCACTGAAAGTAAATAAATAGCAGTGGTACTTGTCATTTCCTCCAAAGTAATTTTGGAGTTTATGATGTTTTTCCTCCAGCTAATCTCAGTAAAGAAGAATTTTACGTTTGCTGGCATTTTAAAAATAGATTTCTTTATGTTATAAAATATTGTAATAAACTATCACTATCAAACAAGCAGTAAGTGCTTTTCCTTAGTTGCAGTGAAGGGTCATTTGGGGAGCTGGGGAAGGCTGCAGGTTGTGCCTGAGAACTCAGTGCAACACTCAGTCAAGCCATTCCTTTACCAGTTCACATGTTCTTCCACAACAGCCTATGTACAGGAATTCTCTTGTCAAGTCTTTCCTTCCTTGGTCTCTTTGAGTTATATATTTATAAAGAGGAGTTGAGCAACTCAATATTTTAGTTGTACTATTTCTCTACATTGCTCTTTTTCTTAATTTCCTACACAAGTTTTGAGACAGTTCGAAGAAGGGTGGGAATTTGAAGTTTCAGTGATAGATTTTCAGAAAGTCCAAAGTCTCAGTTAACTGGGTGGTTTTTAAGCCAGCTTTGTATCTTCATTGTCTCTCTTCCAAAGTTTGGCTTTTTTTTCTAGCTTTTACTGTCTTGGAAAAAAAACCAGCCAGATGAAATTCTTTTTCACTGTTAAGCAATAGGTGAGGTAGTGCAAGCAAGGAAATGCTTCCAACAAATGTCAGAGCAACAAAGCAAACTACAGTACTCAGCTTCAACTGTACACATTTCCAAAATGCATTACAATGATATGATGATATCATATCATATCATTCACCTCAATCTCTCTCTCTCTTTTTTTTTTTAAATGTCTGTGCGGCAGAATGTACCAACATTGAGCTTTGATGTGCCAGCATGGGGATGTTTTGTGATTCATGAAATAATTACATTCTCATTTACAATATACAAGTTCCAACAGACAACAGAAATGTTGTGTTAATCAATGTCTTCTTCAAGTCCTCAATGTTTTACTGGTTTGGGCAACAAGTGCAACTCTACTTTTCACACAGGATTACTGGTCACTGCAGATAACTGCTTCCACGTTTGTAGACTGTATGTTCTACAGGCTAAACAGTTATCATTCCACATTTATATGCTTTTTTTCCCCACTAACAAATGGTACTAACACCTCTCATATAACTGCAGTTAGTTTTAAGAACGTGACAGGAATAAATAATTAAATAAATTAAAAAATATGAAACTTCCATAAAATCACCTTGCTTCTGACTCCTAAAACTGGTGATACAGGTCTTCCTTATCACAAAGAGGAACCAGGAAGCTCAACACTTCTCATCTTGAAATGCAGCAGGATAAAGAAGATCACTTTCATCTCCTTTCCCGTTCCCACAGGTGGGGATGGACAAGGAACAAGTGTCAGCAGAGGAAACTGCTCCAGCCAATGCAGTTGAACCAGGATGCAGGAAAAGTGGCCTATGCCAGGCAGAGGACTTGTGTGTATATTTCACCCTGGAGCAATAAGGAAAACAGTAGCTTTTGATGGTGCAATATAGCAGTGCAGTACAGCACTGCACTGCTCTTTTGCTCAAGGCACATGGCGTAACTTGCATGTTAGCTTGGTACCTGGGAATTTCTTTCCATATAGAAGAAAACAAAGGACCTTTATTTCCTTATAATTAACACTAAGGACAGAAAATTCAGAACTCTAACAACCCCTCTATCATAATAAATTATAATTTATCACTACAATATCAAAACAAGATACAAACTTTTGTCATATATTATTTTTACTACCACAAGAAAAGTATTAAAAACTGGATTTTCTTGTCTTTTGCAGACACTCATGTTGATTCTGGAACACTGCTCATGTGAAAGCCTTACGTTCTGACTGAAGTTGGTTCTGACACAATCTAGCTATGTCCAGGCAGAAGAGCTGCCTCTTACCTCCCCTAACATCAGAAAAGCGGTGCAAGCAATTGTTCTCCAGAATGTAAGCTGCTACGTGGGCTTTCTGCAGCAATCAATAGTTCTTCTATCCAAGCAATCCATCTTTAGGTTCACTCACAATTAAAGATCACAATGAATATAAAATATATTATTGATTGCTGTCAGGAAATACATTAAAAATCTGTCTCCAAGCAAGAAGAGCTCAACTGTTCCAAGCAGAGCAAATTTAGTAACTGTCAGTGATGTGGAAGAACTCCATTCATCAGCTGAACTCACCCAGTAGTAAAGCAGCTTAGCACCCTCTGAGCTACTCCTAAACCTGGTCAGAAGGACAGTGTGGGACTACCCAGTGTACATTTACAAAAGCAATGCTTCAAAAAGAAGTGTCAAGTTGCCACAGGATAAAATGTGGTGCCTTATCATAATATATTCCTGAAAGCAAGGGAGCACATGTTACACTCACATGCTCTCCTGCCATGAGGCAGATTTAGGCACATCTACAAAGGCTAAGATGCACTGCAGAAGCAACAGTGAAGGGGTTTATTTGCTAAGTTTTTTCTTGAGAGATAAACCAATCATCATGAAATGTGTTTGCACCACTAAGACACTGCAGCGTGCACAGTATCAGCAGAATCTAATGAAAACAGCTATCTCATTACTGTATATTTTACTGCAGGAGCTGTATGGATATAAATCCTCAGGTTTGAGTTGTGACTGCACTAAAATTACATGCCCTTATCTTTCTGTTCAACACAAGATTATTGACTGTGGTGGGAAAACAAAGCAGCAGTTCAGGCCAGTACTTTAGCACTAGGGGAACATTTCAGCTACTTGTATACCGAATTGGTAAGACCAAGATCTGTAAGACCAGAAAGGACAGAGGTGAATTTTAGATACCTCCACTGAGCCTGAGTAAATGGCACAAGGAAGGTAAAACTCACAAACAAAAATACAACACACATCAGGAAAGAAATAACTAGAGCTCCTTGCAAGGTTCACAACCCAGCTCTTAAACAGACGGCTTGCTATGCAAGATCTACCCATGGATATCTGTTCTGACCACCGAGATTTACTATCTTCATGAGCTTTCTAACATGGGTTTCATTTGCACATCTGCCCTTAAACAACAGCAATCAGGCCATAGTATCATAGTTTCACTAGTCTAGTTGATCTCCCATACAGTGCACTGCATACATGAGCTCTGTACCTGTTGATGGGTCATTCTGAATTTTCTGTATGAGAAAGAGAGCGCACATCAAAGAGTGTCATAGCTGACAAAAATCTTGATCACCACTGGTCTTTGTCACTGTGTCCCAGCAACTGTAAAATTCTGTTTATTTTGCTGCCAGCTGGGGGAGATACTATTTTAATTTCAAAATTTGAGTCTCTCTGTTTGGCAGCAGTTCTCAGCAGAGTGCAACCCTCCCTTCAATGAGACAAAATAAATTAGCATAACGTGGGGGTTGTAAATTACAGGTCATCAGTATTGGCAGGGAAATTATAGGTGCTTGGCAGCACAATAAATACTGGCGGTGAATGCAGCCAATTGCTTTCAAAACTTCTTATTTACTGATGGCCCCAGCTGCAGGGTTGTGATGGCTGTAAACATTGCTCTTGAGTAATGGGATGGGGATCACACAGAATGTCTGTCCATAGGGTATAGAGGCAAATCCATATACAAAACAGTGAAATGCAGTATTGAAAGTAATACAAACATATAGGGTGTCTGTGTCAGTGAAGCTGCACTTCATTTGGTTCAACACATCATTGAAAATCATTTCCATTAAGCAAGCATTTTCAAAATATCCTTGAAAGGCTCCTGGAGATGGTTGCAAGCACCTGATGAGTGAGCACAGCTAGTGCTCCTCTTTGTGCCATAAAACCAGAGATGCAGAATCATAAAATCACAGAATATTAGGGGTTGAAAGGGACCTTGAAAGATCATCTAGTGCAACACCCCTGCCAGAGCAGGATCACCTAGAGCAGTTCACACAGGAATGCATCCAGGTGGGTTTTAAATGTCTCCAGAGAAGGAGACTCAAGAAGCCCTGTGGGCAGCCCATTCCAGTGCTCTGTCACCCTCACAGTAAAGAAGCTCCTCCTCATGTTGAGGTGGAACCTTCTATGCTCAAGTTTATACCTTTGTTCCTTGTCATATTGCTGGGCACTACAGAAAAGAGATTGGCTCCTTCTGTTTCACACTCACCCTTCAGATATTAATAAGATCAGACATTAATAAGATCCCCACTCAGTCTTCTTCAGAGAAGCAGTCCCTCAGTCTTTCTTCATAGGGGAGATGCTCAAGTCCCTTAATCATCTTTGCAGCAATCTGTTGGACTCTTTCCAGTAGATCCCTGTCTCTCTTAAACTGGGGAGCCCAAAACTTGGCACAGTATTCCAGGTGTGGTCTAACTAGGGCAGAGTAGAGGGGGAGGAGAACCTCCCTACATCTGCTGGACACAGTTTTCTTAATGCACCCCAGGATGCCATTGGCCTTTCTGAAGAAGTGAGCCCTGATTGTGTTTTCGCCACGTTTTGTTGTCTGGGCTCTGTGACAGTGGTTTCTATATGATGACTGGAGCCGGCAGAGCTGGGAATTTGGAGGGCCTTACAAGGCAGGTACTCTCTTGTCTTTCAGACAACCTGGATGACTGCTCCCTAGCAATCCCTTCAGCATGAGGGAGGAATCCTTAGGAAAGTTCTAATCAAGGTGGTCAGACAGAGGTGAAAAGAAAACTGGTTCTACATTTCCCTTCAAGATCAGAGGTTGCAACATACTTAGTCCACAGACCATGCCTTGCAGGCAGCCCTGTGGAGTCTGTGCTTAAGGATGCAGCTGATGGTCCTTTGCCATTTCATGGCCAAGCACAATTCCTTGATATGGTGGGTGCCTTCCCAAGGATGCTGACCACCCTGTCACACCTTGGTGTATTTATTACTCCCATTTCACACAAAACCTCTGCCTCCCCTCCCTGCCTTGGCACGCTTGCCACTATGCAGCAGAGGGGCTCTGCTGTTCCTTTCCACTTCTGCATCCTGGACACACCAGTGGAAATTGTTTTTCCTTACATGGGCAGATGTGTGCCCAGTGGAGCATGAGCTACCGCTGTGCACAGTTTCCAAACTGCTGGGATGCTCAGAGCCATGCTGTGCCATGCTGGGCTGCCTGAAAATATTGATGACTTTATTCATTTTTATATTCAGGAAGGAATTTAGAGCATCTTTTATAAATACTTTTAATATACATGTGATATTTTTTATATTCAACTTCATTTCCTGTCCAGCCCATGTGCTTCTGTGACTCCTCCAGGGAGAGAGTCAGTTTATTCAAAAATGAAATGAGGATTCTCATTAAATGAGAAAAATCATGTCCATCCTCAGAGCTGTTCTGTCTCAAAGCACCATTGCTGAGCTGCTTAATGCTATTTTCAGCCTCCTTGCATGAATCATTTAAATGCAGTCCCTCAGAGGCAGCTCCCAAAGGCCCTGGGCTTTTCAGGAGAAAAAAAAAAAGACATTGGGGTACTTCCAGGGTTTTGGTTTTGTTTTTTTTTCATCAACAGACTAACCATTAAAAACACTAATTTCTGACAGCAGAAACTTTCACTGGTCCCACCACATTATCAGCATGGAAGCCTGAAAAGATAAATTACCATTGCTGCCTCAATGCATCCTTCATACTTGCCCCTGGTGCTGCTGATGCTCAGAAATACAGGCAGCTGTCCTGGATGCGCCTGCTTTTTATTATGTAAGTCCTGAGAGATGGTGAAGAATGGCACTTTAATATAGCGCATCTGAATTTTAATTTAATTGTAGCCTGCAGCTAAGTGGAAAGACATTAAAATCAAACTTCAGTGTTTTACTTTATATTTGATGTTCTACCATACCTCTGAAATAATTGATCATTTATCTCTAAATGTATTGTATCTTTCTTCACCCATGGCTCTCTGGGCCCTTTCCAGCAGCCTCATACAACTTCCCAGGCAGGTCACAAGAGATGTGGACCATGTCCCAGTGACATCGGCTCAAACCACTGCCTGATGCTGACAGTGTTGGACTGCACGTTTTCTGTGTAAACTATACTTTCATGAGCACTGCTGTCAGGAAAATGCTTTGCAGATAAATCCTGAGCATAAAGAGGCATTGTGACAGTGTAACCTGAATCTAAAAGAAAGACACCTGTCTGAGGAGGTTGTCTAAATGAACAGCAACCTCTAGGTGGGAGGATTTAGGCACTCCAGAACAATGCTTTCGTTTCAGAAGAAAAAGGCAAAAGATGTGCCTGTGGGGTTTTTTTTCCTAGCTAAATGATACTAAGAAATCATCTCCCCCATCACTTCCTGTCTGAAAGCCTCCACCAGTGTGGAGCATCTACCTAGCCAGAGTGGGACAGAAATTGGCATTGCTTCAGGGAAAGGGGCCTGGCAAGCAACACAGGACATGTGTCATCAGTTCTGCTGCAAAGGGTCAGCAAGAAAGCTTTTTTGAAAAGCCACTGTCCTCCACTGCCTTCTTGCTGCCACAGAGGAGAGGCAGCCTCCAGGCTACAACTTCTGAGGTGGCCAGGGAGCATGGATGGCAGACAGACAGACACATACACACACTGTGGTTGCAGAAAGCTTCTGAAGAAACATAGAAACATAGAAATGTCTGGGTTGGAAGGGGTCCCTTCTAGAGGTCATCTAGTCCAACCCCTCCGCTCAGAGCAGGGACATCCTCAACTAGAGCAGGTTGCTCAGAGCTTCATCAAACCCCAGCTTGAATGGCTCCAGGGATGGGGCCTCAACCACCTCCCTGGGCAACCTGTTCCAGTGCTCCACCACTCTCGTGGTAA
>JAAGNO010022083.1:13971-26506 GCA_033439905.1 Ceryle rudis
GGGACCATATGAAAAGCCTTGCAGAAGTCCAGAATGATCACATCCACAGGTTGTTCCTTGTCCACTGATGCAGTCACGTCTGTCGTAGAAAACCACTAGGTTTGTCAGGCAGGATTTCCACTTAGTGAAGCCATCCTGGTTGTCCTTGATCACCTCCCTGTCCTCCATGTGCCTTACCAGGCCTTCTAGGAGAATCTGCTCCATGATCTTCACAGGCACAGAGGTGAGGCTGACAGATTGGTAGTTCCCAGGGTCCTCCTTTCTACCCTTTTTGAATATAGGTGTAACATGTCCCTTCTTCCAATCATTAGGACTTCACCTGACTGCCATGACTTCTCAAATATTGTTGAGAGTGGCTTGATGGCTACATCTGCCAGATCACTCAGAACTCTGGGATGCATCTCGTTGGGTCCCATAGACTTATGTATGTTCAGGTTCCTCAGAAGGTGACAAACCTGATTTTCACATACAGTGGGAGTGACTTCACCACCTTGATTCCTGCCTTGTGGTTTTTTGACTTGGGAGGTGTAAGAAACCAAACAATATTATATATGCTAAAAAGCATGATAAATAATCAGCACAGACCACTTAAAAATATATGAATCATTGTGCACTTTGTAGCTCCCAAAATCTATTGCTCTTTGAATATGATTCAGTGGCAGCTGCAAATTTATTTGATTTGAATGTATGTTGGCCCACTTGATTCATCCCGCCTGGGTTTTGCAGCATGACTCTGTCCTGGTGCTGCAAAGTACAAAGGAGGTGTCAGAAACAAAAAGATACTAGATACATTCATCCCCATGCCTGGAGTTTCTGGGCATGCAGTGCCCCAGAGACAAGAGTAGTCAGGATGCCTGGTCCCCAGAGCATCCCTGACAGCTTGCTGATGTGCAGGAGGTGCTGGCAGCGATGACTGTAGTGGTCAGTGGCGGCTCTGACCCCTTATGAACGTCAATTCAATATAACCTACTTCTGCACTTGCTCTACTTCTTTTCTAGGTATTTTTAGTTCTCAGCACAAGTCCTGTTGTTCTCAGTTACTCTACATGTATCACAAACACGGAAAATGTGCAGAGGAGAGTTGTAAAAGTTGCTGGTTTCACGGGGACTCAACAAAAGAATGAGGAAAACCAGTCAGAAACATGTAGCAGTTATAAATGGACACACCTTTGAAAGAATGAAGATCCAATAAATATTTAAATATACCAACTTCTGAAATCAAAATGTTATAAATAGCTAGTTTTTGATTTTGAAAAGGAGAGTGCCAGAAGAGATTTCTCTAGCATTTGAGAGGAGAGGCTCACATCACACTTCCCAGCTGATGTGAACCTGCAGCAACAGGATATATTTGATTTTGCAGAAGCTGTTTCCCACAAGGTATAACTGTAGTCTCCACTCCATGTCTGTCCCTGCTCCGTCCCTGTCCCCACAAGCCGCAATGGGAGGAGAGGCCTCTCTCCTGCACTCCCAGCCACTTGCTGGGGTAGGCAAGGAGGAGGAGGAAGGGCTCTGGCAGCTCTGCTCACTGCAGAGGCCACTGCCTGGAAAGGACTGTCATATTTTCCTTGTTTCCCCCGCAGAGCAGAAATGTCTGCCCCCAGCCAGCCCTTGTTTATATTACTTGTCCATAGGAAATTGTGAGGGGGGGTGCAACATCATAGTGCAGCACAGCTGCCCCATCACATCCCATGCAATACATCACTGTGTGTTGGTTCTTCCAGTTCTATCAATGTCACATAAGAAACTCTGTCTTCATGACACTCGTCCCATTTCCCTTCTCAAACCACCACAGCTCCAGGACTGTCACTGCTGAGCATTTTCCAGACATTTTTCTAGTTCTCATGGGGGTTTTTTTAGGTAGGGTTCTTTCTTTAAATGATGTTATAATAGTTTAAGAAGCAACTTTAATGCAAAGAGCCAAAACTTCCTTAGTATATCCTGCTTCACCACTGGAAGAGGAAACATTTAGCTCCAGGGATCCTACCCAGCAACCTCCACAAAGATATTTCGTATTTTACGAGTCACTTAACATACATGGAAGAGATGAACGAACAAGGGTCCACACACCAATTCCTTGAAATGCCTGTGATATAGAATATAAATATTATTTGTGTAAAAGGAAAAAATACTTCTAAGAAATGAAAGGCCGCTGAAGAGCCTTGCATCATGGCAACATCAGCTGGCTCATGGCGGGCACCAGTCCTTGAGGTTGTGAGGAGGGATCTGACAGTTCCATACAGTGACATGGGGACAGAAATTGCTCACCTTCCTGAGGCAGGCTCTGGAGGGTGGCCCAAACTCACTCCCACACCTCTTGGTTGCTCAGGGGGTTGCTCTGAAAGCAATGGCAGGACAAGGCTCAGATGTGACCCCCAACTCCATGCAGGGGCTCCAGCACAGAGCATCTCCTAGGACAGGGTGGGAATACCATGAAGAAAAACTGGGGACAGCTGGGAGAACCCCAGCTCCACCCTGGGAGCCATGAGATAAAACAGGTATAATTTTATCAATCTTTAATAATGATAGAGCAGCGTCTAATTACAGCAATTAATATGGAGGGTAACAAATGCACAAAGCAAAAATGCAAAGGCACCAGTCACTGTAGAGCAAACTGGGGCATCTGTGTTTATCTCCCCAAAGGGCTCCCAGTGCCTGTTCATTCAGTGGGAGCAGAGGACAAGTGACACTCCAGGCTCCCCTGACCCACAGGAACCATTTCAGACCTTGGACACCTCAGAAGTCTCAGCTCTGCTGTCCTGGTGACATATGACAATGTCCTGAATGTTGTCTTCTGCCCTGTGAGCGGTTGCAAGTCTCAGAAGTAACAGCTGACACTCAAATTCAGCCAAGAAAAATATCCCCATAAAACAGGTGCTGCTACCTGCACTTGAGTGCTGGGGAAATGCAAACAGCTGATCACAGCAATGCTGTATCTTACTAGAAAAGACATAAAGTAAGAAATTAAAAGAGACTGAGTATCATGACAGAGGAGAAAACACGACTGGCTGAGGAAAAGAAATCTCTAGGAAATGATGCAGCTGATAGAGGGCAACTGCTGTCCTGTGACAGCTTCTGGAGGCTATCGGGCAAGGGGATCTAAAACAAAAAGTGCCAAAGGTCAGAAATGCCAGATAAGGAAATACAGAAAGAGCAAATGCAGGTTGAATATATGCATGCAGTGTGGATGCACAGCACAGACCCCTGCATGATTATCCGAGATGATTTCCACTGAGATATGGTGACCTGACACTGCTAGGTAATCACTGAGAAACTTCACACATTACGCTGAGACCTCCACCAAGCATCATTCTTGCTGCTGCTACTTCTGTAGTAGCCTTGACCAGTAAAGGACTCTTAAAATTTATTTCTACAAAAGCTTTTTACTTTCTATGCCACAGCTTCAGCTTTGGGGAAAATGCTGTCAAATAGGAATTTCTTACATTTTTCAAAAAGAAAATGGAGATAAAATGCATAGTCCAACAAAGAAGACAGACGTGGCCAACAGAAGCAGAAGGCTATATGGAGATAAATGCAAGCAGAAACCTGGGTGCCGTGTGTTAGCGTTGAGCTTCTACTCTGAAATATGCCTTGGCCCCACTGAAATATGTTGTCGTTACTTTTGTCCTGCTCATCTCATGGCTACATCAATGGCCACAGGCATTAACATGCTCCCTCATTCAGCCATTCAGCAGTGCTGAGCTGCATCCATACTGGTTTTCTGCATTCATTTGAAGTGCTTTGTGTTACTCTCATTCCTCTCAACGCTCAGTTCACAGCTTCTCATCCCCACTTTGAGGAGGATAAGGCGTCACTGGGGCTGGTCTCTACCTGCTTTGAGCATCTGCCTGGGGCTCATGGGAACTGCAGGGAAGAACAATCCCTTTCCATACACCCATCAGCCTTGGTTTGAGATTCATTTGTAGGTACACAGTACGTTCCGGTTCATCTGAACACACACATCACAGAAAATGCAATTGTGTTTACAAGCATGAATGAATCTCATGAGTTTTGCTTATTATTTCAAGGGGGTTTTGCTTGCTTGATGCTCTTTAGTTATTGTCTCTGCTGTAGAAGAGACAAAAATAATGCTCTGTTCTCAGTCACAGCTATTTATATCTTTTAATAACACTCTGTGATATAGAAGGAAAGGTATGAAACCAATAGTGTAAGATTAGGACAAAAACATAACCTCCAGGGCCTTCCTGCTCAAAAGCTGTCACATTAGCACCTTGCTTTTGTTTTCTCTGCTGTTTCAGGTAGATGTTCTCTAATTCTGTTTTCTTAAGCTTAATTTGAAGCAAAATGAGTTTGTGTCTTTGGGGACATCAGTCCGACACTCAGTGCTAGACATGTTGACACCTCCAAGAGGCCAGTGACAATAAACTCTTTACCAGCCTCTAAATTCTAGGAAAATCAGAGGTAGCTATTGTCAGCACCGGTCAGGTAACATCCAGCTCTGCCTTTGTCACAGCTCTCGCTGTGTGCGAGACATGTGTGTTGGACATGTCCCAGCCTCCTGGACGGTGAGAAGCCACTTGCTGGGGAGAGGTTCCCAAGGGATCAAAGGGAAAACAGACCGGTGGAAATCGAGCCACATCTGAGCACTTGGCAGGTACTTATCGTGCCTTTTTAAATGCTTTCTCTAACTTTAAAATCACAGCTTGTCTTTTCAGGACTTTGTTGAGAAACTGCTTTGCTGCTCCCAGAATGTTTTTCCCTTAATGATTCCCTAAGGACAAACTGGTTGACAAAAATAAGTACTTGGTGATTATTTGGAAATCAGATGTGGATGTTCTTACCTTGAATCTCTGCTGCTAAAGTATATGTTTGTAACATATACATAGTTCCTTGTGCCAACTTGTATTCAGATGATTTTCTAGGGTTTTTTCCCCTGCCCATCTGCTGAAGTTTCACAAACATAGTATCAGAGGTCCCACTCCTTAAAAAATATTCCTGTGCTTAAAAGTGACTCATGTAACCAGATGTGCCACAGTGTGTGACATGTATTCAGTGCTATTTTTATCCCTCTCTGTTTTCGTCAATGATTAAAACTTTTATCGTGTAACTGGTTCTTGGAAACAGCTGCTCTAGTTTGACACCGCAGTTCAGCGCTCCATCCCACATGAATCTCTCCCTGATTTCAGGGAGTTGTTGCCCTAGATGCAGACAGGGTCATGCTTTGAGCAGCTGTGATGATGCATTTACTGGGTTTTGTTTTGAGAGGTGTCTACTCTGGATGGGGATGAGCTCTCTGGGATGTTCTTCCAGGTCTCCTTGGGCCAGTTCAAGCTAGAAGAGATATGGGGATGCTCCCAGCCTTCCCTTGCTTCATGCCTGTCTTCCAGTTGTGGCCTCAACATCCCTCTGGTACTGTCCCAATGGCTCTGCAGCTGCCAGCTGGGAAAGTAAATCTCAACTCTTTTCCTTCCTCCTTTTCCTACAATTTCTTCTTTCAGAGCATATGCAAAGGGTGACTGGAATTGTTCATAGTTTAAGAAACATTTAAATTACCTGATAAAGTTCACATAAAAATGCCAATTAAAAACCCCCAACTATCATGTAAGGTTTTCAGCAAAACATATTAAAAAAAAAAAAGCTGTCAATATTTCAAACCCCAACACCTGTGACCGAGAAGCAAGGAGCTGTGCCTGTGCATCACTCTGTGTCCGCAAGGGGTTGTTGTGCGGCTCCTGAACCCACCTGCGCCCTGTGGTTTCTCCCATTGGCTCAGAGCTGCTGCCTCAGCACCTGGCTGCAGGAGGGGGGTGCATTGGATCTAGATAACAAACATGCTTTGTTCAACAAACATTTGGCTAGAAATGCAGACAGCATAATCAAGATATCCATCTGCTTCAGAAAAGGCTTCTGAGGAGTTAAGTTACACCCTTGCTACGTCATATATCCAATTATAATTCAGTTACTCCCCCTGGGAATTAGCCTAGTAGCTAATCACTATGTAACCAGCAGAATGTGTGGGAAATTGTCTTTTATCAGCACCAGTGTTACCCCTGGGAATGGGAGGGTTCAGGCACTAGTGTGCAAGGACCTCCCTGCGGCAATGCTGCCTGTTTCTCTTGGGTGCTGGGTGTTTCAAAGCTTGGGGAAAGCAGCTTGGCCCAGGGCTTTCCCTTCTTCAAGTCCCATTGGGGTAGACACTACAGATCCTTGACATGGCTGTGGTCTAAGGCCAGATCTGCTTCCTGTTGTGGGTGGCGAAAAAAAAGGTTGTATGGACTGGTGGTGATGCCTGAGAGCCCATCTGGATACTTGCAACTGGTGGCAGGAAGATGTACCTGGGGACCAAACTATGAGGAAAGCTCCATCCCCCAGGGCTGGCTTGCTCCTGGCACACCACCCCCATCCCCAAAGGGCAGGTTAATTCAGCTGAGCACTGCAGAATCATCTGTAATCAGAGTCATCTGTCATCCTCACTGGGAGCACTGGAGCAAGCAGCCACTCTGTAGATAGAGATGATTCACTCCCCTCCAGAGCAGCAGCTTCCAAACCACCAGGCAGGCAGGCAGATGTATTTTTATTTTTTCTTCCCCAGTAATGTTGGGGTTTTTAAATTTTTTTTCTTTATCTTAAAAGGTGCAATCAAGAGAGCACAACACAAAATGAATCTACAGGCATGTGAGAAGATGGTGCATCTTTGCTCTGAGCAAGCCCCAGGAAGCCATTGCCTCTGCGCATTGCCAGCAGGATTCAGCTCAGGAATTCCTAGCTGCACTTTCTTAGAAGATAATGGGGTACCTACTAACTTAGTGTTTTCCAATGGAACATTTTTGTTGTGATGAAACACTTCTTTCCTGCCAAGAAATGAAAACTTTCATTTCAGATATCTCTTTGAGCTCTGATACTGTGATTCTGCAGTATTAAATCAAAATCTTTTCCATCTTACCTCTGGCTAAGTCACCATAATGTCAGCAGAAGGGTGGTCATTGACCACAGCCAGGGGCTGCCTTCCATGAGGAGGATGCAGGCAGGAGGACTTGAACTGCCTCTCCATGAGCATGAGCAGGTATGTGACCCTGAGCAAACACCCAGTCATATCTATGGAGGAAGGATATACTTTTGAGTGGCTAATGGCTAAGGAGGTGCCTGGCACCCCCAGGAGAGGCTGGGAGTTGAGTTCTTACATGATGCTTCCCTGGATATCATGGCAGGCCAGGCAGTCCCAGTGCAGTGCTGAAATATTTTGGCATTTCCCTGTTTTTTGGTTGCTTTGTTTGGTTCGGTTTGTTTTGTTGGTTTTTTTTCTCTGATTTTTCCATTAGCAAAGGCATGATAAGTGCACAGTGACCTGATCTGGGGCACAATAATATATCAAGCTGCTGGCCTCTGCCCACGCCTCTCCCTACCACTGCTGACTTTTGCTGAGCTGTGTCCTGAGACAACTCATAGCTACCTCAGGCTGCTCAGGCTGAAGGTACAAACTGAGGCGTGAGCTTTGCTGGTGGATGGCGCAGCAAAGGGTACAGCGGCAGTGGGGACAGAGTGACGTTAGCTCTCCAGGACATTTGGAAGAGGCTGTGGGTACATTAGTCCACTGTTACATTACAGAAGGTCTGTGGGTCACAGTCCTTGATTTCTGAAGTAGTTCTGCAGAGTTGCCTTTGTCTTTTCCACAGCCAGGTATAATTTGTGATTTCTTACTGCTTGTGTTGGCCACAGTGAATAAGTAGCAAAAGTCACATTAGCATTTTCCCACAATAGTCTTCTTGGGAGCCAGGGCTGTGGTGTTATCTGCTTCGGAGCAGCGGTCAGTGCCTGAGCCAAAGCCCTGAAGTTCCTTTTGATTAGGACTACGGTGCTGTAACAGGAGTGCCTGTGCTCAGCATGGCTCAGCACAGCACTGCTGCACTGGAGAGCCCTGGGGTGGGCACCCAGGCACCATTCAGTCCCAGAATACTTCAGATTAGTGGGATCAAAGCAAATATTGCCATAGTTTCACATTCCTGACTGGTTTTACATCCATGTATTTTAGTGTGAAAATTAGGTGAGTCCTCAGGTGGAAGCACTAAGTTTATTCTTTAGACCTAATGAACTACAACGGGCAGAAGTACAGAATTCATTCCTAACTGCGGAGTAAATCAAATGCAAGTGGCTGAGATGTCACTGGCGTCCAAATTTCAATATTCTGAAGGCCAGATGCATCCAACAAGAGTATGAACATTGTGCTTCCTAACAAGCTGCTATTCCCACCACCTACGCAAGTTAAATGCTCCAAAATACAGACTGAGCTATGCTTTCTGTTGCATCCCTGAGACCACAGCTCTGTGATAGCCACTCCCTGGAAAAGTCTCTTACCCATGACCTACACAAAGGTGAACAAGTAATTTCTTCATGTGAGTGTGCACAACTCATTGTGGTGTTTATGGGTTTTGCATGGGCTTTAATCTCCACTGAGCTTGTTTTATTCATTCCTTGACTGATGGAAAGTAATTTGAGCACTGGTGTAATCCCCCGGTTCAGCAGAACTGCTGCCACAGACAGGACTGCACCTGGACTGACTCTCTTTAGCAGGAATAAGGACAGACTGTCACAGTTGCCATCAGAAGTCCCTGTCTGGCCCTGCCGCTGTTGTCACAAGAAAAGGGTTAACAGTCACAGAAAGTTCAGGAATGCCTGTATAGGTGACTGTGCCCGGGCCAGGGTGGAGACCATCAGACCTTGGCAGGTAGAACTAATAGTCAGGATAAGAGAATGGTAAATGTCTGATTTTATATGTAAAGTTAGGAGTGATGAAGGACTAACAATCCTTTACTTTACTGTAGTTTCTTCTTCATTGTTATCTTGTATATAAGACCCTCTTATTTCTCAAAAGGTGTGCTAGCTCAGCAAATTACTGCATAGCATCTGTGCAGAACTAAGATAAAACAAATATCTCAAACCTCTCTGTTGATTGTTTTTTGCACAACTGGAAAAGAACCCAGATTTGGGGCAACACTGCTGTACCTCAAAGGTTTCCATTCTGTATAAATAACAAGTGCAATAAGCCAGGCTTGAATTTTCCCCTTGAAGACTAGACAAAGCTCAGTTCAAAGTAATTTAATCTGCTGGCTCTCTTTTTGTGATGAACTTGAGGCTGATGAACTATTTTTAGTGCTAGCTAGAGGCACAAGTGAATGGCTGGCAAAGCACAGAGTGTGTTTCCCTGCACTGCCCGGGCATGAAGGATGAGCCACAAGCCCTAGTGCTGTTACACTGCTGTGCTCAGCCTTGTCCCTTTTTGTTTATAGTATGCTCTCCAGTTCCCGTTTCACACGGAGAAGGTCCTTCCAGCTCAGACCCTCCTCAGGTAGGTGGATGCCTGTCTTGTTTTGCCAGTGCCAAGGGTTAATATCTCTGTGTTCAGCACCTAGGTGCTGGCCTGTGAGCCCCATAGTTTTGTTGCTGGGGAAGCACTGCTTATCTGCCTTGGAATAGCTCAGTGGAAAATCCTCCTGGTGCAGCTGGTGTGTGCTGCGTAGTAGCACACTGCTGACATCACCAGGCACTGGAGAAAGAGGAGAAGTCATCTGCCTTTGGTTCAGGGTCATCCTCAGTAGCATTAACTGGAAATTGTCTTTCACTGCACGTACTTGCGCCTTGCGTCATTACAGGGAGGATGCTGGTACTGGAGCTCTGCAGAAGCGGCTTCTATTTCCTTCAAGTGCTCCGAGGGCTGCTGACGATTCCAGCTTTACTTATTTTAATGTGTCCTTTACTGTGGTCATTTGTCTTGTTCTTTAAAGGCTATGGTCTGACATTTGGTCTTTGCAGGATTTTGCATTGCTTGTGAGCTTAAAGGTTCTGTCTGCTTAAATAAAGTTTTATCCCAGATGCTATTTACAAGTTTCTCTTCCCTCCTCACCAAAATGTCAATATTTGCTTTGACTGCAGGCTGGCAGGGCACCTCATGCTTATCACTTGATAGCATTGCAAATTGCATGCGCTCAGCTGCCAGCCTCATTTCTGAGCCCCAAAACGGGCTGTCTGACCCTCATGTCCTGGGGAAATGCCCCCCTCCCCCACCTAGCAGTTACTCATTGGGCTCTTTATACACAGACACTACCTCTTAAACTGTTTTATTATGTTCCTTGACGTATTCCTCGGTGCTGTGTCCATGGAGCTTATCTGCCTGGGGACATCTGCTCGGTCCCAAAAAGGGCAAGTCTTTCTTCATGGGCTCAGTAGAATTAGCTGTTCATTTTGCTGTTGTAAAAACAAATGAGGAGATAAAATCTGCAAGACAGGTAGATCCTACCTTGTGTTTCCAAGGACCATGTGGGACATACACAACCTGCACTGAAGGAGCAGGACCTATTGGAGGTGGTGGCCCACGGGAGGAGCAAGGGTGAAGCACAGTCCTTTTGCCTACAGTACCTGCCAGATCCAGACCAGCACAGGTAGACATGGGTACATGGCTTACCCTGCTGAATGGCATGGTTGGAGCAGTGCTCCATGAGCTTTCATCCATCCTGCTTGTGCTGTAAGGTTTTACACCTAAAGGCAGTGACAGCTGCTCCACCTAAGAAACAACAGAAGACAATGTCTTGCAGAGAAGTGTTTGACAGAGATAGATAAAAACCATAAGGAACATGATTTTCCACATGACACAAGTTATCTGCTCTCTTTATACATACCAGTCTCAATTACAACAATGTATAGAGGTCCTTTGGTTACAGGGAATTGCCATGAACTCCATTTACATGACTCCATCCTGCTGCAGGACACCAGACAGACCCTGGATATCAATGCTAAGGTCTTCTCTCATATATCCTGTGCTGACAATTTACCGCGGACGATTGCAAGCAAAACATGGATGGGCATCTGATAAATTCTGCAGTGTAATTTGGGAGATCTAGAGTGGTTGTTAGGATTTTTACTATGCATTTGCAGTATTTTCCTAACATTAATGACAGCAATTGATAAAGGTGTGGTTACTAACATAAGGCATCAGAAAGACCTCACAGAGTGTTCCTGCAGTGTAGTCCACTCATTATTATTCCTGGCAATCCCTTCAGGATTTACTGCACTGCAGCACTGCCCGTTCTCCTGATGCCAGCATCGTCCCGTGAGCACTGTGCCAGGGAGAATCAGCCCTCTGCACCTTTGCCAACTGCCTTCCAAATCAGCTATTCAGACAAAACTCCAGCAGCCTATATGCCAAATTCTCAGGGGCTTGCTGCTGCTTTGGCTCTTGCAGGGGATCTGGCAGCAGATATGCCTCCTGCCTGCAGCTTGACTCTTGCATTCATGAACACACGGTCCCTCACAGTGGTGCCATCTGGAAACACCTAAACCTAGTCAACAGGAGATGGATCATGTATTAATAAACAAAGAAGGACCTGTTGGAGATGTGAATGCTGGGGGCAACCTTGGCTGTACTGACCACAAGATAGTGGAGTTCAATATTCTGTGTGGAAGAAGTAAAGAAATAACTAGGATCTGGACTTCAGAACAACTAAGAGGATATGGACTTCAGAAGAGCTAAGTTTAACCTCTTCAAAGCTCTGCTCGGTGGATTACCATGGGTCAGGGCCCTAGAAAGTAAGGGTGTCCATGAGATCTGGTCAGTATTCAAACACTCCTTCTTCCAAGCTCAAGATTGGTGCATCCTCATGAGTAAGAAATCAAGTTGAGGAGGCAGGAGACCTGCATGGATGAGTAAAACTCAAATGGAAGAAGGAAATTTACAGAATGTGGAAAATAAGACCAGCCAGTTGGCAGGAATATAGGAATGTTGTCAGAGATTGCAGGGATTCAACAAGGAAAGCTAAGGCCCACCTGGAAATGAATCTGGCAAGTGGCATCAAAGACAACAAGAAATGGGGTTTTTTCAGTATATCAATAGAAAACGGAAGACTGGGGAAAACATGGACCCACCGATGAACAAGAGTTATTGAATGCCTTCTTTGTTTTGGTCTTCACTGCTAAAACCAGGTCTCAGGAATCCTGGACCCTGGCAGTAAGAGAAAAGGTCTGGAGAGAGAAAGACTTTCCCTTAGTAGAGGAGGGCCAGGTTAGAGACCACTTAGCCAAACTAAACATCCATAAATCCTATGGGATGCACCCACAACTGCTGATAGAGATGGCTGTGCCATTCTCCATCATCTTTGGAAGGTCAGGGAAACCAGAAGAGGTGGCTGAGGGCTGGAGCAAGGCCAGTGCCACTCCAGTCTTTAAAAAGGTCAAAAAGGATGACCCAGGGAACTACAGACCTGTAAATCCCACCTCTGTCCCTGGACAGGTGATGGAACAAATCATTCTGGATGTCATCTCAAAACATGTAGAAGAAAGAAAGTTATTGGCAGAGCTCAACATGGATTCACCAAGGGGAAGTCATGCTTGACCGATCTGATAACCTTCTATGATGTCATAACTGGCTGGTTAGATGAGGGGACAGCAGTTGATCATCTACCTTGACTTCAGCAAGGCTTTTGACACTCTCCCATAACATCCTTCTACGACAGAGTGACTGCATCAGTGGACAAGGAACAACCTGTGGATGTGATCATTCTGGACTTCTGCAAGGCTTTTCATATGGTCCC
>JAAGNO010022086.1:0-11964 GCA_033439905.1 Ceryle rudis
AAGGGCTGCAGCCATGCGGAGAGCGAGAGGGCGTCAGGCTCCACGGGGATGGGCATCGGAGCTCTGCCAGGAGCACAGAACATCGGGGAAGGGGCAACATGCTTGAAAGCACAGGGAGCAACGAAAGGCACTCGCGCTGATTACGGGGGTGAGGGACGTGCTTGGGGCAGGACCCGCCCGGGGTCCCCCCAGCCCATCGGCAGCATCCGCAGCCACGCGGTGCCCATGCCCGTTGCCGGTGCCGGGCCCCTGCTCTCTCTGCGGGGCTGTTTTTCCAGCGTCCCATGGGAATCAAAACAGCGGAGCCCCGGTCCAGTAAGCACTGGGGCAGAGGAGCTGTCAGAGGTCTGCTGGGAAGCACACGGTGCTAGACGCCGGCCTCGTCCAAGTCTCCAAGGGAAAGGACTCGGCCGCGGGTGTTCCCCCAGGAGGGCCCAGCCACCAGTGGGGTTAGGAGCCTTTCCCCGTTAGCCAGGACATATCTCCGGTTCTAAAAGAGAGAGGAAAAACAATAACAAACAAAAAGCAGCAGCACTCTGAGGTGTTTCCCAACACCTGCAACCAAATCTGTTCGGTGTGCCTGGGCTCTGCCCTTGGCACTGGTCCGGTCATCGGTCCCCATCCCAGCACCCGTTCTGCTCTGCACAGGGACACAAGCGGCCCGGGCAGTGTCCTTCCCCCCCCCCCCTCACTCACATCTCCCTAAAACTGTCCAAAAATTCATGTGTGGATCCTCAGTTCCATGTAAAAACTGAGTTTGGTGGGGTTTTTTTTTAACTTAAAACAAGCGCCTCTGGCATTCAGCTGAAAATTCATGGAAAGCCACCAAACGGGAGGTGTCTCCCCAGCCATTCCCAGCAGCTCTGTGCACCAGCACCCTGCAAAGGGGACGTAGTGGCCGTGCCCACCCATCCCCACCGTGGCTCCTGCCACCCCCACCCCAGCTGCAAAACAAGCTGTAACCAGTGTCCCCAGCAGAGGAATTAAGGACATGGCCCAAGCAAGGGGGTGGTTGTCCCTCCTGCCAAGCCTTCGTGCCCAGCGCACCCAGCACCCCAAACGTACTTGCCGTGACGAACAAACAGCCTAAAAAGTGTGAGAGCAGCAGGAGACAGAGAGAAAAAAGACATTCAGGTTGCAGTGGTCCAGCTTCCTCCAGCCCCACCACTGGGACCAGCAGCTCCCCCAACCACCGGTCTGCCCATGAGATGACACCTCCCTCCCAGTCACAAACTGGGCAGCCAGCAATCGTTTCCTGATGTACTGGAGATAATGGGCACAACCCTGCCCTGCTCACTGGTGGGTGGGTGGACCCTTGCTGTGCTCCCGCACCCAGGGGTGCCCAGGGTTTCTGAGCTGGCTCGGGGATGCCTGGGGTCTGGGAGTACTTCTCCCCCCGAGCTTTTATTCCAGATGTGGAAACACACCAGGGACAGGGACCCACATTCCCCCCTTGGCTCTGATCCCCACTCTAAAGGCTCTTTCCCAGCTGTTATCACCTCCCTGGCATTCGCTTTCCAGCACAGCATGTCCTGCACCCCCCTCTCCATGCAGGGGGAGGCTCTTGACTGGGCAAAGTCTCAAAAACACAGTGAAGGGAGAAAAATGCACTCTGCCTATGAGCTACGCCGCAGTGAAGCAGAGGCTGAGACACCAAGGGCTGGAGTCCCAGCAGCGTGAGCTCTCCAGGCTTTGCTCTTGCTCTTTGCTCTGCTCACCCAGCCACTCCCCACAAGTCCCCTCGACCAACTGGGTGCCCAGGGGCAGCCCAGCATCAGGCAGAGCTGCCTCGGTAATGTGCCAGCGCCCAGTGGCGGTGAGCGTGGCTAGCCCACCAAGCGAGTCTGTGCGAGGATTTGGATCCTGGTGTTTAAGACAAACCCCACCCCGTGCATGGGATGCCAGGCCTGGAAGGCAGCTGGGAAGCAGCACTGGGGGGAGAGAGTGAGTGGAGCAGGAAGGGAGAGGAGATGAGTACAGAGTGGGGAGCAGTGGGAAAGAGCTGCCCAGTGCCTGTCGGGGTCCTGCCTCAGGGTAGTCAGCCCTGCCCTGGCACTGCTGGTTCCCACAGCACGTCTACTTACTCCACATCGCGCTTCCGGATGGTCCTTCCAGCAGCCAGGACCTCAGCCACCTTGGACACAATAGGGTCGTAGTTCATGCTGGCCACAGCCACCACCTCGTCACTCCTAGGGCCAGGCAGAGCAGAGAGGTTATTGCAGCCCCGGGTAGCCCCAGCTCCATCACCCAAAAAGCAACATGCTGGAGAGAAGCAGGAAGCAAAGAGAAACACCCATTCCAGGGTCAGGACCCGTCCCAAAGCATGAGCACCACAGGGACCATGTTAGCGGTGTGGGACAGGGACAGAAGAGGGCTGAGAGCTGGCACAGCGGGCTGGCTCCGCTGCGGTCTCACCGACGCTCATGTGCTGTGCCGAGCGTCACTGGGGTGCCCAGGGGATGGACACAGCTCTGGGCACCCTGGCATCTGGGGGAAACACTGTCAAAGGTGGATCTGAGGGTGGATAAGAACCTGGACCCCAGGAAGGATGCCCAGCGGTTGCTGCCACTCAGGCAGGCGATCCCTGCGCTGCTGCCCAGTGCCAAGGAAGGGGAGAAGTGGGTGGCCGGGATTTCCCTGCGGGACACTTGGTTGTGCTGCTTCACCTCCCCTTCCTGATCCCCACCTCCAAGAGGGCAGAGCGCCCACCTCCGAGCCGCTGCACAGCCACGCTCCTCCCAAAGCACTGGGACAGATGAGGTCGGCAACACCAGGACCCACCAGCATGAAACCCCTGGGCATATGGGATGTCCAGCAGTAGGTCTCAGTCTGGCTGACCATCACCCACCAGGATGCCAATGCTGGTGGTACCACACAACCTCAAAGGCTGAACGGGAAACAAATGAAATGGAAGAGAAGAGGACGTCAAAATGCTAGAGGAGCTTTGGATAAAGGTCACAAGGCAAACAAGAAGGGCTCTTCTGCTTTGAGGTTTGCAGGGGTTGACCAGAGGATAAATCTTCAGAGCCTGAACCCAGGAGATGACTCATAAATAGGTAACTGAATAATGTAAAGATCAGAGAAGGTGCATGGGGTAAGATATTAAACACTGGTGATATTGCTGAGTAAACTGAAGGGTAGAAGCACCCAACAAATCAAGATCTGCTCTTCAGTTTGCTGCCAAATCGCTCCGTGACCACCAGAGCAAAGAGCAGCCAGGGGCGGCAGGGAGAAACTGTGCACCCGGTTTGTGGGAGGAGGAGAGCAGGAGCCATGTTTCTGAGGATGCTTCTTCTCTGTGCAGCCCTGGGAGCTGAAGTCATCTCTCACAGCCGTCCCACAAAGCCACGGGGTAGCTCCATCACACAAGACTATTTCAGAAGGCTCTACTGATAAGCTTACTACAAATAAGGGAGGGCAAGTCAGAAGCAGAAGAGCAGCTTGGTTTCCCCATCCCATGGGTGAGCACGAGTGTGCAGAGCAGACCAGGAGCCCAGTATCTTCCCTGGAGCCACAGGAGCTTGTCCACAGCTTTCAAGTCCACAGGAGCCAGACCCAGAGACAGACTGACCGTGGCCAGGCACAGGGTGCTGCTCCTCAGGAATGGCTGCAGCAAGGGGGAGCTGCTGCAGTGCCAGGAGCTCTGGAACAAGACTCAGCTGCCATTGGGAATCCCACCTCAAGCATCACTGCAGAGACGTGCACCTACAGCAGAGGGAATTCCTGGTAGCCTGAGGCTCTTCCATCCAGCAGATGGGGAGAGGATGACGAGTAACAGACAGACATGGATGAGCAAAATATGTTCAGACTGGAAAAGAGGCGCCTGGGGCAGGCAGTGAGGATGATCAACCACCTGAGAGGACTCCAAAGCAAGCGTGTGTTCAGCTGAACTGCCTGCTGGGCTGTCACACTCCAGGGCTGGTGCTGTGATTTAGAAGAGCTCTTTGCTTTCTGAGCCTGCTTCTTGTCTGCTGGGGTGCTTAGTGTCCTGCCTGATGTAAACGAGGATCTCCACTCTTCCCTGGACAGGACCCCATTCCCTAGAGATGTAACTCCAGCTACATGTGCAGGGACTCCTGAGTTTTCTTTACAGAAGACAGCCGGTCTCCTTCCAAGACAGTACCTGATGGCACTGCAGTGCAGATTCCCTCTTCTCCTGTTGGCCCACGTTCAGAAACACAAACCGCCAATGAGAGCTCCATCCCACCATGAACCATGACCTGGGGACACACTACAGGCAGTCGTTTTATCACACTGGGCCTCAGTCTGGGCTGAGGCCAGTACACAACAGGAGCTGAGGCTTCAGGACTCCGCTGAGGCTCTGCACCACTTTCACAGCACACCACATGGCCCTGAAGCTTCAGTGGTTTCCTCTACATTTGGTTTCCTGCACACACCAGCTCCCAGCTGGGAAACACAGAGTGGGTGGAGAGACTTATCCATCGAAATGAGGGAGGGACGTGCTGTTCCAAGAGAATGAATAAGCAAGGCACAGAAGGGAAAGGAAAGGAAGATGTTATCCCACCAGCCACCCACCAACTCAGCCTCAAGCCCAGCCAGTGCTCAACATGACCAACTGGGAAGGTGGATGCAGCCCAGACATTTCAGTCAGCAAGAAATGGGGTATTTTGTGAAATAAGTGATGGGGCGTTGGTGAGCTGGGGCAGTCCACATCAGCAGCACCTTTTAAACATCGTGCCTGACAGATGGGCAAGTCAGGAGAAATCCCTCTTTTTTTTCCAAAGGTCTTCAGAGGCAACACAAGCGCCCTTCCTGAACCTGGGATTTGGAGCACTTGGAAGTCTTGGCATAAAAATGGAGGGAATATGGAGCACTGTGGATGAGCACCACGTCTATGTGGTCTTCCCTTCCTCTGCAGGGTTCAGTGCAAGTGGGGAACCATGAAGAAGACAACCACGGCAATTCCCTGGATCTCCCAAGATCTCTAAGTTCTTAGGGGCGGGATGACATCGGTCGTTCTGGCTGAGGTGCTGCAGTGAATGCAAGAGTCCCATGGGGACATCCGCAGAGCACCATGCCGTACAGTTCCTGGCAGAGGCCCTCCTGCTGACCCCTCCACAGCTCACACAGCTCCGAAGGCAGACAAGCAAACAGCTTCTTCCTTCAAATTCTGGGGGAAATAATAATAAAAAAATAATAAAAAAGCCCCTTATTGTGAAAGTCGATGCTGAGGACGGGCTCCAGGAACCAGCAGTGGCTCGTGCAACAGCCAAGACAGCGCCCACCAGGAGAAGAGTGCAAACCATCCCATGGGCACGGCAGAAGGAATCAGGAAGGGGTGGTCCATTTGAGACAGAGTCCTCAGTCCAAAAGCATCAGCACCAATCAGCAGGACTATCACCGAATGAGAAAAAGAGGAAGAAACGCTCCCGGTGGCCTCTCAAAGGGGACTTGATTACAGCCAAGCAGCAGGAGATGCACTGGCCAGCCCCTCACCGGCCAGCACTCCCCGAGTACCTCCATCTGTCAGCGTGGGATGCCATCCTGGTACCCAAAAGCCATCTCTGGGACCCCCTCCTGGGTGGCAGAACAACACAGTGCTCAGCGGTGGACCCCCCACTGCCCACCCAGCCGATGGGAGCTGCTGCCCAGCAGGTCCAGCTTCCCAGTGTGCCAGCAGCTCTGCCCAGGTGGTCTTCACCAGGCGGTCCTCACCCCCTGGCAGCCACCAGCAGCACGCTGAGCGTGGGGCTGCTGCACAGAGAGGGGATTAGGCACCTCACTCCAGGCTTTTTCCTTTTCAACAGGCTCTACAGATGTTTAATTAAAGGATTCTGACATTTCCTTTCTAATTAGGGGTGGGATAAAGAGCTAAACGCGCTGGTACGGGGAGGAGGAGTAGAGGTTTCCAAGAAGGTTGTATTCCGGAAGGAAACTTGCCCCGGTGCGGCTGCTGGATGCCCATCCCCATGCTGCTGCATTCGTCCACCCAACTCTGCAAATCGCTGCAGCAAAACTGCCCAAAATGGGGTTTGATCTTCCCCTGGCTCACAGTCACTGAGCAAAAAACACTGGGGGATGCAGCCCAGGGTGCCCTGGCAGTGCTGGGACAACGGCTGGACTTGACGATCTGAAAAGTCTCTTCCAACCAGAACGATTCTGTGATTCTATGAAAGAATAAACAGCAGCAAATATTTCGGGGATAAATTCACTGTGCACGGGCTTGCCAATCTCAGCAGCCAGCACGGCTCAAGAACAGCAGAGGCAACACATCCCAGCTGTCAACACACCTCAGGAGAATATTCCCAGCCAGGCTCCCAGCCCAGGGCAGAGCTGGGTTCTACTACAGGTGTAATGAAAGCTCCTGAACTCTTGCTAACCTTCCCAGCTTGCTAGCACACAGAGGCGTTTTTTGAGCTTGATTTGTCAAACCAGAAGCAGAAATGGTGATGCCTGAGCTCTCAGTCCAGCCCTGGTCACAAATCCTGAACGCAGTGATGAGATGAGAAGGAAATCTTTGATAGGACTCGCCAGCAAGAAATTAACAGAACCATTAACAGCTCGCAGATACTACATGGACGGACAAAGTGCTTACATCTGGCAGAGAAATTAGGTCCAAACACCAGTTTAACTTCTTTTACTCTTAGCACATCGTTTCTTTATTTTATTACTGTCCTGCAACCTCAGTGTCTAGAGAGGAACCAAACCAACTGACAGAAGCTCTGGCAAAAATATTTTTCAGCCTAGCAGAACAAGGTTAGACAAATGCCTGTGTAGGATCGTGGAGAAGAGAAACACTTACTTGGTATAAAAAGCCACGAACTTCAGTTCATCCAAATCTCCCTGAATGACAACATCATCGAATCCTTCCCCGTGGCCTGAAAGGCAGAGAAGAAGAAGTGGATTCAGCAACAATTCCCCTGGATCCATCTCTAGCCCCTGAAAGAGGGCGTTTCAATCCAGAGCTACACAAAGAGCATCTGCAGTCACTAAGAGACCATCACCAGAAGATGAGGGTACCAAAAAGCATTCCTTTTTGTTCAGAGAAATGCAAGTTCATGGAGAGGGTTCATGCTGGACAATCCCTCGTGATCACAGCCTTCCCTCTGGCCCTGCACCCCACAGCCACGAGCAGACGGGTTTCAGAGGAGACACCAAAACCCTCAGGAGGAAGGATGGGAAGAAGACCTGAAGCAGGTGTTTGCACGGAGGGTCCACAGCAAGGGAGGTGGCTGTGGCTTCTCTGTCTCAGGACACCTCCACCAGCACAAACTCTACAGCAGCCTTGGGGAGCCCCTTACCCGCATATCGGATGCTCTTCCCGAACATAGCGGTCCACAGGTACGGGACTGTGCAGATCTCCACGCCGTGGGCCAGCATGTTCAGCGCCGCTACCCGGCCTGGAGGAGAGAAGCATCAGGATGAGTGAGGAAGCTCCATACCAGGGTAAACTTTGTGGTCAGCCCCGGGTCACAGCACAGCATGGACATGTCTAGCCCCGGAGTATCAGGAAACCAACATCTTCTGCTTAGCCTAAACAGAAACCCCACAGAGCAACCAAGAAGGAAACCCATCGCATCCTCCCAGGCTGGGCTTGGACTCCTTCCCAGCAGCGCAGCTCCTGCTGACTCGTCACCTCCACTGTTCAACCCACCTTCTGCAATGGTGACCAGGCTGAGATGGGATGGACAAACCCCCTGAGGGCAGGGGGACTCTGCGGGGACAGTGCTGACCGCAGAGGTATGTCTGGACCAGCATTAAAGAGGGCTGTGTCCAAAGGCTGACTTTGGAGGTGTGGTTCCAAAACCTCTCAACCCAGGCACCCAGCAAGAGGTCAACCTCCCCCTGAGGTTGTGGCCTTGGGAAAGTCAAGGGCAGCCGGTCACACCAGAGTTTCCAGCCTTGCTGGTGCGAAGGGCAGGAAGGTCTCAGCTCAGCAGTGTGCTCCTGGACCAGCCTGGCAGCGTGGGCAGCCCAGCTGAGGATGTGACCCCAAACTAACATTAGGATGCGACCAGTTAAGTGTCCCAGGGCAAGAAGATCAGGCTCCTGCAGGGACTGCAGATGCCAGGGAACACACCGTGTACGGGTATGTCCCTGGGCACCTCCGTGTTTGTAACAGGGCACCGTTGGGCAATGCACTTCAGGAAGGCTGACAAAGGCAGGCGTAGCGGGCAGGATAGAATCGTAGAATCATTGAATGTATTGGGTTGGAAGGGACCTCTAAAGGTCATCTGGTCCAACCCCCCTGCAATAAACAGGGACATCTCCAACTAGGTCAGGCTGCTCAGAGCCCCATCAATCCTGGCCTTGAATGTCTCCAGGGATGGGGGCTCCACCACTTCCAAACATTTCAGCAGTTTGCCCAGTTGCCCGGTTGGCAGCTGTCTTCTTCTCTAGCCGCAGTGCTTGGCAGTTTCCTGGGGATCTGGAAAAGGTTCTTCTCCGTAAGCAATTTGCTGTTACAAGTGAAGGGACTGAAAAGCACCTACCATGCATATGGGCCATCTGCCAGTGAGGGACGTTCACCTTCTTATTATTCCTCAAGGCCAGCGGGAACGTGACAGTGTCACCGGCTGCGAAGACTCCGGGGATGTTGGTTTGCATCATCTGCGGGGAGGGGGGCAAGTAGAAGTGTGTGTCAGGAGGGGGTTTGCACCCTACACGAGCAGAAACGGTCCCTGGGGACATGTGGACAAACTCTGCTCAGCTGTGGGACCTCCCTCCGTGGGATTTGATTCAGCAGACCATACAGCCAGGGACCTACAGCATCCCTCTGCCAGTGGGTTACCCAGTAAAACGAGGCATGACTGGTGTCCTGGAGCCCCTTTTAGAAGATTGGGCTCTGTCGGTGTTTGCAAATAGAGCCTGGCTCATTGCAGGCATGAACAGTAAGCGCAGGGGTGGGTGGCAACGAGCCCCTCAGCCCCCTCGACACGCTCATGGCATGTGCCACCCATCAGCAGCAACACCGCTCCCATCAGAGTCACTGGTGGTGGGGAGGAAAGATGAGATCCTTTGGGATCCTTGAAATCCTTGGGATCCTTTCTCTAGTTCCTTCCATCCAAAATACCCACATCATTCCAGGAGAGCTCAGAGCTGGAGCCAAGCTGCAGCACCTAGGGCTGGGATTTCCAAACCCCTCCCTTGCAGGAACTCCAGTGGGATGCTCTCAGCGTCTCAGAAGGTGAAACGTCCCTGCAACAGCAGTTTGGAGCCTGAGGGAAGCTCGTCTCAGAGGCAAGCTGACTCACAGAATCACAGATTGGCAGGGCTTGGAAGGTTGAGGTTGGAATGGACCTCTGGAGATCATCTCTTCCAACCGCCCTGCTCCAGCAGGGTCACCCAGAGCAGGGGGCCCAGGATCACGTCCAGGTGGGTTTTGAAAGTCGCCAGAGAAGGAGACTCCACCACCTCTCTGGGCAGCCCATTCCAGGGCTCTGGCACCTTCACAGGAAAGAAGTTTTTCCTGATGTTAAGGTGGAACTTCCCCTGGTCCAGTTTGTGCCCATTGTCCCCTGTCCTGCCACTGGGCACCACTGATAAGAGTCTGGCACCATCCTCTTGACATCAGACCTTTAGCCATTGCTAAGATCACTCAGCATCTCCTTCTCTCCTCCCTGGCAGGGGCTGCACCCCAGGCTGACCTTGTTGACCACGATGAAGCCTTTGGAGTCGATGTTGATGCCACTCTGCTTGAGAAAGCCCGTCGCTGGGACTGCACCTGGAGGAGAAGGCACCTCCTGGGGAAAAGCAGCCGCGGGCGGCTCCGGGAGCAGGAAGCAGAGGCAGGCACCCTCCAGAACCCTCACTGCTCCCCCCACATCACCCCCAGGGTCCCTAATCACTCTGCAAGCCGCCAGCACACCGCTGCGATCTGCCCTTCTTCTGATTCTTCAGGATCATTTTCAATCCCCTTCTCTTTTATAGATATTGGGGGGGGGGGGGATATAAATTGTATTTCAAAGGGAGCCCTCGGGTCGGTAAACCAGCAACAGCAGAATCCGACTCATTTGTGATTCTCTCTATCTGCAACACCTTGAAAAGTTATAGAGGGAGAAAGGGATTTTTTTTGCCCCCTCCTCCCCCAAGTGTGATGGGGAAGAAAACCATCCCCCTATGGCAGTAGCAGCAGTAAAAAAACAAACGGAGGGGGGAAAAAAGTCAGTTAAAAAAAATAACAAACAACTAGAGAGGATGAAATTGGTTAGAATGTTGTTTGGTTCCCGGAAAAAAAAAACCCAAACCTTTACTATGGAATATATTTTCAATATATATAATATATTGAAAATACATTTTCAGTTGCATTTTGGAGCTAGGGGAGGAAGGCTCTAGAAAGGCCTTTTTCAGCTTCGCTATGCAGACCCCAGTGTGGCAGCCGAGCGGGGCTGGCATGTCACCCTCAGTCCCCCTCTAAACCTCAGGGACATGTCACTGCCACGTCCTCATCCCCCCCAAGCTTCTCCCGTGCCAGCAAAGCACCGGCAGCCCGCAGGGTCTCAGCAGCAACAGCCCCTTACCGATGCCAACGACGCAGACGTCGGCTCGCAGGACCTTTCCGCTCTTCAGCACGACCTCCTTCAGCTGCATGAGACACGGGGAGGAACCGCTGTTATGTGAGGGGTGACATAAAGGTCTGTGGCAGCAGTGAGCCGAGCTGGCAGCTGGTGTCAGTTTTGACGTGCAAGTTGACCGTCATTCCTTCTTACGGCAGCAGGAGAAGGGTGGGAGCAAGGAAAAAACATCCCACGCACTGCGCTGGAGCACGGATGCTCCCGGGGGGCTAACGCCAGGTATATGAACTTCAGGGGTTATGGAAGAGCAGGGGGTAAATCCCCAGCAGCCAGGGGAATGGCAGCCCAGGGCGGGGGGGATGCCACGGCAGTACAGATGCCAGTACCCTACCTTGCCCTCCTGCTCCCGCAGCTCCGACACCTCTGTCTGCATGTAGAACTTCACCCTGTTGCTCTCGAACATCTGGGGGGGGGACGGACGACACAGGACAGAGCAGAGGGCATCAGGACCCCAAAGCACCCCTGCTCCTGGTGTCCCCGTGCCCCCTGCACTTGTCCTGCCCACCCTCCTGGCTCGCCTCAGACTGTGCTGCAAAGGGGGGGTTGGCACCACCTCTGTCCACAACATGTGTCCAGAAGAAGGTGCTCTACAGCACGTGGACCACGAGAGGGAGGATTCAACCCGTTCGTTCTTTCTACTGACAGCTACCAACACAGCTTAATCAATAAACGTCAGATAACAAATTAATTAGTGTGATAAGTAAACGAGCAGAACCCGCTCTGTCCCCAGACCCATCCCCCAGGACGGGAAAGCGAGGTCACCTTCATGACAGCGCGGCCAACCCTCTCCCCAAAGAACTTCTTGAAGGGGACTTCCTCCAGCTCCACCAGGGACACCGAGTGGGCCCTCTCCGCAAGGTAGGCGGCCACCTCCATCCCTGGGGAACAGAAGCAGGTCCAAGTGGCCAGGGGAACCCACCCCCCTGGCTCTGCCCTGTGTCCCCAGCACCGGCCGCAGCGGAGGAGCAGCTTTACCTGCTCCTGGTTGGGGAGGTTGGAGCTGCTCTACTGGGAGATCTGGCGTGCCACCAGACCTGCCGACCACAAGGGGCCACACCCAATCTCACCATTTTGGGTGAGATTGATGATTTATGGCAATTTGTTCTCAGATGCAGATTGCAAAAACCAAAGGGAGGACCCAGACGTGCTGAGGTCCCAGGGTGCCCCAGGAAGCTGTAGCACTGGGAGCAATGGACCTCAGGTGAGGGAAACCTTCCTCTTACGACTGGGACTGTCTCAGCAGAGGTCACGATGAGCTGCAGTTTGCACTTGCCCTCTCCCCGTGCTTTTCTCTAGAGGGGATGGCGATGAAACATTAAGTAGGATTAAAAAAAAAAAAAAAAAAAGAAAGAAAAAAACCAAAAACAAAAACCAAAACAAATAAAAAAAATAAAACAAAAAAAAAAAAATCACGTGCCTTTCAGTCTTA
>JAAGNO010022088.1:0-17223 GCA_033439905.1 Ceryle rudis
AGCAGCCTGCTCTAGTGGGAGGTGTCCCTGCCCATGGCAGGGGGGTCGGAACCAGATGATCTTTAAGGTCCCTCCCAACCCTGACACTTCTATGATCCTATGTCATTCAGGCGCTGCCTCCTCTTGCACACCATTAGAATCTACCTACTGAAGGAACAAGCTGCAACACCAAGTGGAAACTCCACCACCTCCCAACTGACCACAGCACTTCCTGGAAGTGTTGCCACCTGGAAAAAGCCTTTCTGCAGCATCCCCCCAGCTCCTCATCCCCAGCGGAGTCACTGCCATGTACCACAACGGGGGGGGTGGGTAATTCAGCCTCACCACAGCTCGACATCTTCCTTCTCTCGGGACGGCCCTGTTACGTTGTCACGAATCAATCTCAGACACTTACAAATGGAACAAGCAGCTTCCTCCCACAGTGGAGAAAAGATTCACTTCCCACTGATGTCGTCTTAACATGTCTATCAAGTCCTAAGATGGAGCGTCCTTGATTTTTACCACCATCTTATCTGACAACTGCTGTCTTGGCCAACGACAGATCAAAGCTAGGACCTCCCGAGCTAAAAGCTGTGAGCTCTGCTAATCCTCTGTGGATAAGAGCAGGGAAGGACCACTCAGAGGAGAGGAGTCAGATACACCTCTAAGTCACTGTGATCCGGATCTGCTGCCAGCCACCAGCTCTTACACCTCACGGCACAGAGCACACACGTTCCACACCCCTCTTTTTCCACAGCACCAGCTCCCGAAATGCAGCACCACGTCGGCAGCCTGAACACAGACCTACCCGAGCTCCTCTCCCAACCCACCGTACGCGTTTTCCGTCCTCTCCGCAAGCCCCACACGCGTGCTGTGACCCTTGCTGCCATCTGCTGCCGGCCTCCACGGACACGCTGCAGCTCACCGAGCGTGACAGCCCCCCTCCTCCACAGACCTGGCATGATTGAGTGTGTTCTGCAAATTAACAATGGAGCGAGGGCAATTAAAAGGGAAGAAATCCAGGGTAATGCATCATAAAAGGGGCTTTATTCTTTTATTTTGTCAATTGCAATTTAGATTTAATTATTTATGGTAATACTTCAGAGTGTGGTAGTAAGCGGTCTGTAACGTGATTTATAAAAGGAAGGAAACCTAAAGTAATAAGTAATGTTCACTCCCTGCATCTGCTATTAAATCTTTGCCAGGGTGGAGAGAGCCACACACCAGCCTCCCGTGTATGCAAAGTACCAATTAGCAAAGCGCTATTGTAAAATGCAAAGGTTTAATCAATGGGAAAAATCCACTTGAAAACAGGCAGCCTGCTGATTTCAGTTATAAAAATTAGCACTTTTCTATACAGCAAGTGGCTTTTTATCTGCAGCTGAGGAGCACTGAAAGCGGGCACATTGTTCCGTTGGGTGGCACAGACGGGCAGGAGGATCTGACCACTGCCCTGAGCCTTGGTCGAACGCAGCGTGGGCAGGAACACGCCCGGACCAGCTACAGCCAGCGAGATGGGACAACTCATTCTGCGTATGCACAAAATGAGAGGTGTTAAGCTGCTCGCTGCAGAGATTTTCTGACTCGGGTTGGATGCATGACCAGGAAACAGCAAGGCTTGGTGCTGTGCTCAGGTACACCGGCAAGCTGGGAAACCATTCCCCTCCCCAGACCCATATCCAGACCTCATCTGCCTGCACTGGTTGGTTTTCTACCAGCTCCAAGGGGCACAGGACCTGCCTCTTTGGCTGGGCAGCACGTCAGGGCGCAGCGCTTGGCGAGGGCCTCCCCTAACCCTCTGCTGTAGTGCCCCTTAATGTTACTCGGAGAACCAGCTGAATCCTTCACACAATGATAATACGCTCCCTTTAATGAGAGGCCGTTGAAGATAATCATGGAGTTTGCAACTCCCTCTTCCATGCCTGCCCTTGACCACACCGAAGAAACAAAGAAAGCGTCCGCACGCAACCGAAGAACAAAAGAAGAAACAGGTTTGCTTTCTACCTTTCAATTATTATCCTCTTCAGCTTCACACGGCAGAACAGCAGGCAGAAAGCAGTGTGGTGCTTTGGTTTTTTAATTTAAATAGCATTTTCCTTTAAATAGAATGTTCCTGCCATAGGAAGATTTAAATCACTGACTGAGATCAATTAGCCTAGGAAACAAGGGAAGTATTTTAATGGTCCTTTGATTGCCGAGACCACAGCTCCTCCAGTGCCGCACTGGAAGCGGAGGCAAGTTCAAGCTTTCAGGCCCACGCTCTGCTGCACGGGGAGCTGTCCCCCTGCGAAGCTGGGAAGGTGGTGCCCTCCAAGAGCCCGTGTCCCGGGGTTTTCCCACCCGCAGCGTGGGCTTCCCACCCCAGCACTGCCTGGCATCGCTCGCCCGGGGGGCTGGGGGGCCTTGGCAGACCCTCTGGTGAATTGGGGCAGGAAATCGGGTCAGCGTCGTGGCAAGCGCCAGCCAAATGGAAGCTGGCCAAGGGATTACGCGAGAGGCAGTGTGACAGAGCCCAGGGCCATCTGATGGGAGAGGACATTGTCAGAACAGATTGACAGCTCCTCACACAGTCTCTGCAGTTGTGACAGACAAAGCTGTTTGCTGTTCGCATACCTCAAGCGGGGACCAGCTCGGATGCTGCCGACTGGCCTGGCACAGGCTGGGCCTCTCCGGGCAGAATTCAGCAGCCCCTTTAAAATCAAGGGCTATCAGCTCCTCCTCATCACCAGGCAGATAGGAACGGCTGCAGGGCAGTCCAAACAACTGGCACCTAACTGGGGAGCATCCCCACGGGCATCGCAACGGGGCTGACGCGTTAGAGTCATAGAACGCATTAGGTTGGAAGGGACCTTTAAAGGTCATCTAGTCCAACCCCCTGTTCTACAGGTTAGGAGAACAGACAATACCCGGCCCAACTCCATCAGCACTTCAAGCAGGTAAGAGCAGCCCCACCTCAGACACCGAGTCCTGCAACCTCAAAAGTTCCCATTTGTACATCTGTGAACAGCACGACGCAAAAAAAGCACAAAACCTCACAGTTCAGGATCCAAGGACACTGCAGAACTACAGGAGAGAGAAACTTGGCTGCAAGCAGCAAGGTGTCTGCTGAGCAATGACAGATTTCAGCAGGGCTTGGGCCGCACAACTGGTGCCTTCTGCATCTGATCGGCACCAGCCCTTCCCGAGGGCACGTTTCCACCAGAAGCTTCACAGCAGTCAGGCAGCACATGGGGTCTCCCAGCTCTGCTGGAATGTCTGAGCAAAACTCACCCCACAGAAGACAGGGACAGGCAAGATGCTCATTCCTTCCCCAGAAAACCAAAACCAGAGGCAAACTGAAGTTGCACAGCCAGGACTTTGAGAAGCCCCAGCTCTGCAGCGCCCACTCCCAGCAGTCAGCACACAGGGCTTGGTACAAGCAAGAAAAAAGGACCCCGGTTTTCACAGGCACCCAGCCATCACAGTAGATGAATCAGGGCTCTACTGGTCCAGAGAGGCACTTGCACACACATGAACCCTCCATCTGTGCCTGCAAAGCTGCATTGCTTGCTTTGAAAACCAGAGGACAAAGGGATTTGGCCAGGAGCAGCGAGAAGGGGACCCCGGAGCCCTGACACTGGATTTTCCACTGTAATCCTCCCCCTACCCTGTTCCTGCCTCTACTGCACAAAGAGCCAGGAACGGTGATTTCTGCTTGTAGCCTCCTGCTTCTGCTGGAGCCAATGCAGGCAGCAGCCTACCCACCACCACTGCCCACTGACAAGCCAGCGAGGCCACCCTGAGCCACCCCGAGCCAGGTGGAGCCCAGCAGCTCACTCCAACCATCCACCCCGGCTGTTGGTAAAGAACCTGCAAGAGCAGCTCTTTATCCAAGCAGGACCTTGGAGAAACATTTGGGCAAAAGGCTCGTGCCAGGTCCCTGGGTGCCAAACACGGCACTGCTCCTGCTGCTCAGGACAGGCAGCTCAAAGGGAAGCTTGGGTTTGTCTCCATGAACACCAGCAGCACCAGCTAGAGGTACACACTGACCCACAACTACTCACCAAAAGTGACCCTATAGCGAACCTTCCAGAGCCCAGCTCCCTTCCCAGGCTTAGTAAATGAAAAAGAACCAAAGGCAACATCATTTTCCTGCACCTGAACGTTTCTCCCTGCAAAGGGGGACTAAGCACAAACCGAACAAAACTCAGGAGGGAGGCCAGGGCAAAAATATCCCCACTCGCCTACTGCCGAGAAGAGAGAAAGCACCGTTCGAAAAAAACAATCCCCCAGCAACTAAAGGTTGTGGATCCATTCAATCCCCCGTGACCGCGTCCGTAACGAACGCTGATAACGAAGCGATTACGTTAAAAGCTGTCAAGGGCTCCGCTGACCAGAGCAGCTCTCTCACCAGCTTCAAGCAGCTTTGCTGGGGAGGAGAAAAAAAAAGTCCTAATTCAATCAGCTTGGAAAAGTCTACTCCCCACTGATCCCAAGTGATCGGCCTTCATGTTGAAGGAACATTACAATGAAGTCGCTCAAGATTTTCACTTTTTTTTTTTTTCTCTCTTCCCCTTTTCATTTTTAAAGCAAGAATTGAAAGGCAGCAAAGATAAAAACTGTGTTAAACTGGAACTGGTTCACTCAGGGGATGCAGAAACATAATACTCTTTCTTCAGATGCTGTTTTGAATCCAGCCCCAGCAAGCAGCATGACAACGGTCACCAGTGTCTGACAGATGCCTGAAAGGCAAGAGCAGGGGAGGACAATATGGGCGAGCTGGGTGGAGATGGGGCCAGGAGAAGGGGGAGGAAGGCTCCAGCAAGAGCTGTCAGGCAGTTCCCTCCCCTTCTCCCCAGCTCTGTGGCAGTCTTAGGGGCAACCCAACATTCAATGGAGGCTGCGAGGATTGAGCTGACCCGTGTCCCTCTAAGGTGAGACTGGGAACAACCCGAAGGCACTGGTGCAAAGGTAAAGGTGTTGGGAAATGAAGACACATGATCAGGGCCTGAGACTTCTTAAAGCTAAAAAGGTGAGGGGGGTACTTTGCTGGTTCTAAGCACTGGAGCCTGCTCCTGCTGTCCTCCCCCAGGGGAGGTGAAAGATGAGTGAAAAACAGGAGCAGTAACAGCAGAGCCACTTACTTTCAGCTACGCAGCCTATGAGCAGCATGGAGAGGAGGTTGACGAGGGAGACCAGCGAAGGCATCCCAGGGCTGGGAAGGATCCTCATCCTCTGCACTGACCTTCAGCCCCAGCCGGGAAGGCTCCGGCTCAGCAGGACTCACAGCGTCTCCCCAGCGTTGTCAGCACCTGCGGATGCACAAAGGGGAGAGCACTCAGAGACAGGAGAGGAGGGAGGGCAGCCGGCATCGCTGAGCTGGGCGGGGGCAGCCAAGCAGAGCCCGGGCAGGCAGCGGGCTCCCGAGAAAGCGATCGCTGCGAGCGGTCCCCGCGGGGAGACCAGGCAGCCCTTCGCCTTGATGCCACAGAGGACTCGGCCGGCTCCATGGCCAAGCAGCGGTGGGGGCAGAAGGCCAGCCTGCTCCAGCCTCCCCGCCTCGGCGGGCGATGGGGAATTTCCGTGCGCACACTCACACCAAGGGAGGGAACGGCGCAAGAAAAAGAAGCGTAATTGTGAAGCACCGACTGTGCAAAGCCCGTGTTTAAAGTTTAACGCCCGTCGGCTTCTCTCTCCTCCCCAACATGGGAGGAAGGCAGCGCTGGCCGAGCAGCACATGAGCAATGAGGTGTGAAGGGATCTGACCCGACAGGGCCCAGGGACCCTCTTAAAGGGCAATTTTTCCACAAAAGCGCAGGGCGGGTGAAGAAAAACTGAAACCTCACACATGAAAAACCCAGGGAGGAAGAAAAAAAGAAATATCCCCCACGAGAGGGAAGACAAAGCAGGAGATGTCTCTGCTGTGTCCCCTTTGTCTTCTGAGGATCTGTGCCGTTGGGGGAGGGATTTCTTGCCGTCCAGGCAGGCTCTGTGCTGCACAGCACTCACCCCCCACAGCGAGCCTGAACCTCAGTCCTGGGAGCCGTGTAGGTGTTCCAGAGCTCCTCTTGAAAGGCAACTGCACACTGGCGAGTCTCCCGGGCTCCTTACCCCAGCTGGGATTACAGCAGCTACTCTGCATGTCTGAGAGCCCCTACACTGCTTGTTGCCTCAGTTTCCCCCCCCGCAACGCACAGAGGAACCGTGTTACTGAGCCAACACACCATCGGAAGAGCCAAAACCTGGAGCAGGGGGTACCACAGTTGACCCGGACAGGCTAAAAAGCACAACAAGCAAACGCAACCTCCCAAGGACATGGAGACACTTTCCTCCTGACCATTTCTGCCCCGGCCATGGCAAAATGTGGCTGCAGAATGGCACCCGCTTATTAACTCGGCCGTGAGAGAGCAGAGCGAGCTCAGCACCACCCTGCTCCCCTTGCCCTGCCAGCACATTTCCATGGAGACAACTCCTGGCTCCAAACGGAGCTGCCTGCTTACGGCTTTACCCTGATCCCTTTGCAAAGCTGGAATGGCATTAAGGGAGCTGTATTCTTAGCAACAACCCCAGTCCCGCGTGTCAATACTGGTGAACGCTTCCTTCAGTGATGGAGGCGAGCTCTGCCCCAGAAGGGCTGAAAATAGAGTGAAAACTGCAGCCACAACCTCCTCGTAAGGTCAGCAGCCAAGAGGTTCCTCCATCAGACAGCCTCTGAGCACCAGAATAATGGGCCAGAGTCGTGTGAAGGATGCTCTCAGATCTGTGCAGATTCCTTCCTGCTATCGGTTACCCCAATTAAAAATCAAACCCGGGGTTTATCACCTTTTGGAAAAAAGCCAGGTAGGAGATATTGTACAGTGATCAAAGGCTTTAAAAGGACTAAGGGGATAGTGGGTTGCTTAAGCTTTCTGATAGACATCAGGGTACGAGGCCATCAGGACAGGCCGTGTGTGAAGGGGCATTTTCATCTTTTTCTGTCCCATTAACACTCCCAGGCTGCACTGGACAGAACTAAAAGGAAAGCCAGGATAAATAAGAAGTCCCCACATGTACTCAGCCCTAAAGAGCAACTTCTCAGAGAGATGCTTAGGACTTGCACTTTGAGGATTACAAAGCCTCTGCTGTGTGCTCTGTGCTAGTCTAGATCCATCGTGCTTCAGTGCTGGCTTGTGAAAACCGAGCGTAAATACCGATACTCTCAGGAAAAAAAAAGAGAAAAAAATCTGGATTATACCACTGGGAATCTCTTCAAATGTTTGTTCTAGACACACTTTAAGAGAAACACACAGAGGCTCCAGCCAGACTGAACGAGGGGTTCGCAGGGTTCCAGGGCGCAGAACAACGCGTTGGGGTTTCTTTTGTTGTTGTCAGAGGCGAGCAGAGACCGGGAACATTATGAATAGCTGCGATGGCAACTGTTAATTAAACTGGGGATGTGGTATCAATGCCAGCACAACAAATGGAACCACGCTGCTGTTCGCTGGCTCGCCTTTCTCCCCGCTTCAGTCAGGCAGCTTCTCGTTCCCACCGGCGAGGCTGGAGGGGGAGAGGGCAGGAGTCGGAGAGAGCAAGCATCCTTCCAACCACTTTAGTTCTCTATATTAAAAAAAAAACCAAAAAACAACAGGGCTAGCTCGGCCAGCATTTCAGAAACTCTTCGTTTTCTTTATCAGAACAATATCCCCCTCTGCAGTGCCAGTAAATCACAGAATCACAGAATGGCAGGGGTTGGAAGGGATCTCTGAAGACCATCGAGTCCAACCCCCCTGCCAGAGCAGGACAAAACCAGAGCGGATCGCACAAAAATGCATCCAGACAGGTCTTGAAAGTCTCCAGAGAAGGAGACTCCACACATCTCCCTGAGCCTCGTCTGCTCTCCAAATGTGGCACCAGCAACCTTGCCCAGCTCAGAGCAGCCAAGAGGCTGCGCTGCCCCACGGAGCGTGGCCTCAGATCCCCCCACCCCGGTGGAGCTGAACACAGCCACGCCAGGGAAATGTTCTGCCTCCTCCCAAGAGAGAAGCCTGGCAGCTCTGCTCTCCCACCGCCAGCACAGCTTTTCATGCCATATAATGGGCTCCGATAGAGAAAGTCTGGTAAAGGGGATACAGCAACAGCTCCAAGATTAGAGGAGGAGATGCCAGAGGGTGACACTTCCGCTCGGGTGCTAACGTGCTTCCCGAGCCCTTGACGGAGACAGAAAGTGCTGGCAGAGATATTAGGACATGTCAGCTTCAATCCAGCAACTCATCCTTCAGAGCAGGTACATCACAGGCTGTACCACCCCCACCCCCCCTCCGGATACGGGATTTTCAGGACAGCAAGATGTGGACCCACCTGGTTCCCCTGCAGATACCAGGGAGAGACTGGGGCAGGAGTTTGCTCTGCTTCACTGGTAGCACCCTGGCAATAGGGAGACTGGAAACAGGCTCTTACCCACTGCACAATTCCTGCCTACAATGCAGAACACGCAACCTTTGGAAACCCAGCTACCATGCAACGAGGCTCTCCTGCCCTCCCGGGGGTGCTGAATTCAACTGGGAGTTGCTTTGATGAATGCTCAAATCGCAAGGGCTCCATCGCCCGTGCTCTCCCCGCCTCTGCCTGTGCACAGCTCACCTTGCCTATGCTCTTTGAAGCAGGTTTGCATCCCTCCTGCCTGTCTGCTGAGCACCCAGCTCCTGGCACCACACGAGTAAACACAACCATGGCGGATCCCCCGCGCTGCTCCACCGACCTGCAAACCCTCAGCAAATTCTCTGGCACAGGATCTCCTGCAACACAAGCAAACCACCCTAATAGACCTCAATCCTTGCTAAAGAATGCAATTAAGTGAAGCCAGGGCCCCCAGTGGGGTCAGATTTGTGCTCGATACGGTCACATTTCAGGAATAAGATTAATTCTTACAGTAAAAGAGCTCCTGCAAGGCTTTCATTCTTGTGCTGCCTGATCTTGAGCTCTAAGCACGTCATGTGCACATCTTGTAAGTGCCGAGAGACAGATCTTGAAAGAGTATTATTAAAAATAATAAACCCCAAGAAGTGTTTGCAAGAAGAAGCTTCTCATCGTGATCCTCCAGCCAGCAGCGAGCCAGGGATCTCCGGGGACCCAAGGGTGCTAGGCACAAAGGGTGCAACGCTCAGAAGCACCTACATTTCTTAAGAGCTTAAGTTCCATTGAGAGTCAAAGGGACTTAACCTAAGCTGCTAAGATGCTTTTGAAGATTTTCCTCCCAGTAACTCCCATTTCAGAGGGTGCTGGACACCTAACTCCTTTAAGCTACTTTGGGGATCTGAGAGGATACAGGAGGACGGGGCTTTATCTACAGACCAGTCTGGCTGGTGGTGGGAAACGCTGCTAAAAAGAAGCGTCTGCAGAGTTACAGACACGGGGATGGGTCAGAGCTCTGCGGGTATTTTGCCATATGCTATTTTTTCTTAGCCCCCACGGAGCCAGTGATTGAAATGCTTGCTCTGCATTCAAAAAACAACCCAAGAGGGAGGGAGGGATCACACCTTCAGGTCAGATTCAGTAGAATATAAAAACTCAGGAAAAAAAAAACCCAAACCCAAACCCAAACCAACAACCAAACAAAACCAACAACAACAACAAAAAAACCCACAAAGAAGAATTTGGGTTTCTCTTCTGTTTCACCTGCATGTGGAAAGGAGAAGGGTGATTTGAAAGAAGTTCTCTGCAAAAAAGTTCCACCCAGATCCAGCAGATGATTAAACATCTTCATTTTCAGCTGCTGCTGCGGGAGAATTACTCCCATTAGACATCTCAATCGAAGCAAACACCTCGCAGGCAGAGGGCTGCGCCGAGGTCTCTTTTCCTTCCAGCAGCACCGGCTTAGTTTGTGCTGCGTATTAACAAAGGTCACTGGGTCACTTCATTTCCTCCCAGCAACCTCTTGAAAAAAAAGCAAGAAAAGCTTTTAGCACAACCACCAGCTCATCTGTCACCTCCCCTGGGGAAGGGAGAGAGGAAATTTAAATTCACCCCCCCAACATTTCTATCCTGCGCCGATCTACCACCCTGTCCTCAGCAAACCCAACCCACCAGGGCTGGGAGGGGGATGCCAGCGCCGGTGGCTCGTGCGGGGTGGGCAGCTGCCTGCCTGGACCTGGCTCAGGACCCCACCGTGGGACCTGCCCTGTGGGTGCCGAGGAGCAAGGAGATGCCAGCGTGCAAGGCTGTCCCTGGAAGCCCACGTGGCCCACGTCTCCACACTCAAGTTGCTTGGCTGGCAACTATTAGCCTCTTCTCCTGAGGAAACAGAGCATGAAGGCACGCGCTTCCAAGTACGTGTTTCTGACACACACTTCCCCCTCCATCAACATGCTGACCAGTTAGTTAATCCCTATTTAACAGTGGTGGAGAGACCACAGCCATAGGCAGCAGCCAGACTGGTTCTCTACCAGGCACCTGAAAGCCAAGGTCGGGGCAGAGAGGGAGATGCTGCTGATGCCTCTGTTCGAACAGCAGCCGCTCGACCTCAAATCTCGGTTAGACAGGAGAGCCCTGGAGGAAGCTGACCCAGAGGGCCAGGTCTGCACCCAGCAGCGTCGCTGCTGTGCTCATCAGGTTAACTGGGGGGAGAGGAAAACCAAAACAAACCTGCCAGCCACAAAAGCAAAACATTCATAGTCCCCGTGAGACCCAGCGCCAGAACCCTGCACATCCTTCCCCCACAGCAGGGAGGCTCCTAAGGCTCCGCAGACCAACCCGTGCCCACTGACCCACACTCATCAGGCCAGCAATGCCCCAGAAAAGACTCTGCCTTCTGGGCCACTTCACCTCAGCAATGACAGCACAGAGACGTGGGAGCCCACTGCCGATCAGAGGACCAGTCTGTGTCCTGCCCCCATCTCCCACGGACCCGACTTCCCCACGACACTTCAATACACCTGAATAAAACAAATACAAGCCCACCCACCAGCAAAGCTCACCTCAAGACTAACTGGTGGCTTTAGGTGCCCAGCTCCAAGGGATGTGCAGAGAGCCCTGCTCTCAAAAGACACACGATGCTGCTCCACAAATGAGGTGTCAGGAGTATTTCCAAGCCAACCCCTTGACCCGCAAAGCTGATGGCCAAAGTTCCCCAGAACACAACTCCCCTGCCCACTCCAAAACACAGACCATGGTCTTGGCAAACACAATTAGAGCAACCAGTAGAGATCCTTCAGAGCTAAGTGTGACTGTTTATCTACCAGGGAGCTACTTAGATCTTAAAAAAAAATATTTACAAGAAAGAGGCAGAGTACTATCTTCAATGGAGAAACAAACACAGAGGGAGAAAAAAAGAGCTTTGATCAGGACTGTCTTGGTCCTACACATGGCGTTTCATCCCCAGCTCTCCGAGTGCTTTGATATGACAGTATCATCCCTTTTTACAATGTGAGAAACCAGGAGGAACTGCACAACTAAGACAGCGCCGGAGTGTGAAGTCACCCTGCCTTTTGCTGGGTTTGCACACACACCCCCACGCGCACACAACCCCCCCACACAAACACCCCCACTCCTTTTCTTTCTTCCTGTGGCATTTCTGGTTCTCCCACACATGCCAAGTCCCCGAGCGACAGGCACGAGGGGCAATTTGGGTGCCACAGCGTGGGTGATGCCAGAGATGCTGCTCCCTGCCCTGGGGAGAGGGAGTTGTGCACGATGGCAAAGGGAGGGTTAAGCCGTGGCCACTGCAGGAGAAATGAGACAGGAGAGCTCTGGGTTGGGTTTGAATCGTCAGGAGAAATGAATGTCCCCCCACCGCGTTCTGCGCAGTGACAGCTCTGACAAGCGGTGATGGATCTGCCGCGGCCGGGAAGCGTTGAGCAGGTGCAGGGCAGCACGGGCAGGGGCAGAGGGGACATCGCTGCAGCCAGAGGCAACTGGCAGCAAAGGGAGGAGGAGGAGAGGGAGGAAGCACAGCTCCCCTGGCTGGGCTGCACCCCTGGTAAGTCCAAGCCCAGCCACACTGTAAGGTGCTGCGACCACAGTCCAGGGAAGACCTCCCCGCCCTGCAGTGAAGGCAGAAGTAAAAAGCTGGAGGTGGTGCCAGCACCGCGGCATCGCCGGCGAGAGGGAGGCAATGCTGGAGCAACCAGAAATCCCAGGAGTGTCCTCCTGGGCCCAGCACAAAGCTGGGCTGAAGGGGCGGCTTCTCCTCTGCCTCTGTGCACGGAGGGTTGGAGCTGGGCTCTGCTTGGGGATGCACAAAGGCACAGGGAAGAATTTGATCCAGGACCACATTTCCCTTTGTCCCATTCCATTTCCCTCTGCCCCATCCCCTTCCCCCAGCTGACACAAAAAACACACACCCCCCTTCAGCATTCACCACCAAACCACCGCAGATCTCCACCGAGCACCGGGCAGCATCAGCCACAGTCGACAACTACATTTCCTTGTGGTTCAGGGCAACAGTTTTGCCTTTCTTTTTCAGGCCTTTGAGCTTTTTTTATTTATTTAGGAAGTCATTCATCATTAGCCCCAGCTTAGCTGCCTGACAGACTGGGAGTTCCTTGGGGCACAGACTGCATCTCGTCTCGGCGCTCGCCACGCGCACGCCGACAGCACTCGGTAAATAATCGTCCGTCAGCCTCATCTTGCAGCATCCCCAGCACCAGCCAGTCTCCGCGAGGGGAATAAACACCATTTTCTGTGAGAAAATAACGCTAAAGAGAAAATCGTCATCATTCCTCCTCCCAAAGTACCCGCACCCCAAGCCTGGGAGCCGGGCAGATGGGTGATGCCACCCTAGTGGAACGTGCTCCAGCCCAGGGCAGCAAAGGAGCGCAGACCCAGCAGCGAATGGCTCTGGCCTCAGGACACGAGGCACACTGCCAGCGAGGATGGCAAACAATTGAAAAATATACCAAAATTTTTCTTTCCTTTGGCCCCAATGTTTTCAGCAGGTAGGGATTGCTGAACAAGTCTGAGGAAAAGGGATTTATGGGCACTTCGGAGCTACAGCAAACGCGCCAGGCTGTAGTTCTTGCGTCTACACACCGTGGCTCACAAGGGACTCGACATCATGTCTGCTCATGTTGGTCACCAGAAGCTTTCAGGTCTGTGTCTCTTTACACAAGTTCTTGCTCTGAAATTCTTGTGCTGGCGGGAGCACTACCACCTCTCCCCATCACAGCCATCCCTTCTCCGACCTGGGCAACGCAGCCATAACCATCGTCGGACCGTTGCCAAATCAGAGAGATGAAGCACCATTCAAAGCAGAGGAAAAAGAGAAAAAATCCCCTGAGGATAACTGGTGGGTTCCCCGTCCCAGTAGCTGAGCTGGGAGCACAGGAGGCCAGTCACTGCCCCAACAGGTCCATCGCTCCAGGGCGGGACTGTGCTGCTATGAGTTTGTGTCCAAACAAAGCACCTTTCAGCAGCCTTCAGCCCAACCAGAAAACAGAAGAGATGAAAAAAATCAAAAGAAAAAAAAAATTAAAGAAAGAAAGTTAATTGGGAACATGGAGGTACTTTATCAGTTCCAGCTCAGAGTGCTGGGCCAGTGTAGGATGTCACCAGCCTTCTCCGCAAGAACGACCTTCTCATTACAGGCAAGTGCTGATCGATTGCCTCCATTTGTTATCTTCATCAGCGCTCGGGCTCCTCGGAGCTCTCCATCAAACCCGACACCAAGCACCCAGGCAGCTTGCTGAGCACCACAGAAGGGTGGTGGTGGGACCTTCCCAGTGCTCCCACCTCAGCCCATGGTATAGGGACCCCTCTGCCACCAGCATGGCCCCCGGGAGGGCAGCACTAACACCCCCAGCTCTGTCCAGATTTTGCATGACTCCTTCGTTCCCCCAGGTAGACAGACTCCCCAGTAATATGAGCTATGAAAGAAATAACTCCCCAAACTCCCCAGTTTCAGGCACGCACACCTCAGGCCAAAAGCAAAGCCCAAAACTCTCTCTGAAGACAACACCCTGGAGAATTTCAACGATCCACGACAGACCCAGGCAAGGCCCTGCTCCCTCACACCCCACTGAACCCAGGCAGTCTCCAGTTCAGGAACATGAACTTGGTCTGGACAGACCCTAAGACAAACTTAACCCCCACTTATCATCTTCAGGGTCTCCCAAGGCCAAGAGGTGCAGGGGGACTGCCCTTGCTTTGCCATTCTGGAGGAGGTAATTAAACCCCAGAGGCTGGAGCAGCTCAAGTCCACATAGAGGCAAGCCAAAAGCCTTGGGAAACAACAAAAAAAGGGAATAAATAAATTTCCTCCTATGGCCCACAACGTGGCCACTGTTGTGGGCACACCCCAGGCAGCCAGGGTGAGCAGTGGCCCCTGGGCAAGGCCAGAGCCGCCTGCACACGCTCCGCTTATCGGTGGAAAACAAAGGGGAGGAAATAAAAGCAGCGAAGCAAACACGCAAAGTTTAACCTAATTACTATTTGGTGGTAAATAAAAATCATCATGGCAACAGCGCAGCTGATCATCTGGTTTGTTTCCTGACATCTCAGGAAAAAGGTAGAGCTGTGCTTCAGTTGGGAAGGGTCAGAAGCAGCGGTGGAACCAGGAGGGTGAGCTTGGCCCCTCCGTGCTGCACACAGCGCAACCGCCCCAGCAAAGCCCTCAGCAAGCGAGGACGGGGATGCTGAGCCGCAGTAAGAAGGATAGAGAGGCTTGTCCGTCTTTGTCCGTACCGCGGAGCCGGCTCCACCACGGCGGCTTGCACCGCGCCAATTAGCGACCGGCGAGTCGAGCTAATCGAGGTTATTAGCGAGCGCTGCCTTCCCGGGGTTTTGCAGCAGCCTGCATGGGAGGACGTTCACCCGACCCCTGCGGACTGGGGATGCTTCACCCTGCCACGAGGACCCATGCCTGGCCGGCGCACAGGGCAACGTGGCTCCCACAGCCACAGGCCCATCGCAGAAACACAGAATGGCAGGGGTTGGAAGGGACCTCTGAAGATCATCGAGTCCAACCCCCTGCCAGAGCAGGACAAAACCAGAGCAGATCACGCAGACATGCATCAACACCTCCCTGTGTGTGTTTTCCACCCCAGGATCAAGACCAACACAAAGGCAGAGGGCACCCCTTGGGCACTGAGGGCTCCTGGTCCTCCCCTCTCTCCAGTTCCACCTGCCTTTTCCTTCGGGGTCTCTCCCCCCACTATTCCCTCACCAGGCGCTCCAGCCCTGCCAGCCAACACAGGGGGTTAAACTCCATAAAGAGGATTTGGTTTTGAGCTTGCAAGACAGAAGATGAGCAAATCCCTTCCCTTGCTCTGGCAGGAATCCTGTGTCTCAGACCCACCAGCCAGGGGAGATTAAGAAAGGAGAAGAGAAAGAAAAAAACCCATCCATCACTCGCTGCCATGATCTCATCTGAATTTAAGAGCTAAGCTGGGAGGATGCTGGGTCACTGCTTGGGCTGGTGGAGCCCAGCAGACCAGCAGGCACCAGAGCAGACTGGACAGAGTCTTAGGCTGCACTGCTCAAGGTCAGCAAGAGGGATAGGAAGCCACGTCCACGTTCTGTGCTTGCTCTCCCTCTGATTTAATTCCAGCCTGTCTGTCCAGGGAAGCCTCTGGCTCTTGTCCCATCCTTGAAGAGAGCCCCAGCTCTAGTGGGTGCCTCCAGGAGGTACCTTAATGCATCGAGTGAAGCCCCACAGAACACCCCAGTGTTCCAGCAGGGCAATCCACGGACACTTCTGAGCTGAACAGCTCAGCCAGGCAGGGTTTTGCTGCAATTTTCATCTTCCATACAAGATGTGAAATTAAGAGGCTGCTAAATAAGCAGAAACTGGGAGTAACATCATCCTCAAAACACCCCAGTTCCTGCCTGGCAGTCTGATCTCGCCCTGCTGGTTTACTTCTATTAAATATGATTTTCCTCCCTTTCTGCTCCGAGCAGCTGTAGCAGCACAGTCCTGCCGGGCTAAGAGACATCCCACCCCAGAGGTAGCTGCATCTCATTGGTTAAGATAAAACAACCCATACGCAGCCTGCCCACACCAGAGACGCATCAGAGGCAGCTTAAAACATTCATAAGCATCCGGAGATTGATAATATCCCTCCTACAGCGGCCGTAGGAAAGGAGCTCCGAGAGGACCCTGGGAGAACTCACCCATTACCCGGCATCCGAAAAGGCTCCACCTCGTAGGTTCGCCAGTTTGTATTTCACTTTAAACCAACGTAAGGTGATTTTTGACAAGCTGCTGAGATCACCTCGGTGTCTTTGTTTCCAGTCAATCATCACAAAGATCAGCCAAAGAGATTTTTCCGAGCAGGTTGGCTGAGCACTGGCGACGCTGTTTCTGTAACGCCGAACAGCACAGAGGCACACGCACAACCCCCCCGCTGTGAGAAGCGGGCAATGAATTAAACATGCAATAATATTTACTCGGCAGGTGAAGACCAGTAGCATGTAACGGGCGAAGCCTGGCCGGGGAGAAGGATGCTTTTTGTTCTCCATTTTCAGCAGGGCAAGGAAGAGAACGGCCCCAGCAAAGGAGGGGTTTTCACTCTCGAGGAGCGTGGCCGCAGGAGGTTCTCCAGAGCCTACGACCCCTCTGCCCACTCAGCCAGAGTGAGCGCTCGGTAATGGCTCGTCCATCTTCAGAGGCACCGAGCCAAACAGGAACGGGTCCAACAACAAATCTCTCCTTCAGACTCGCAGAAGCCACCATATTGCAGGAAAAGCTTTTCATTCTCACTGCACCATCTGGAGACACCGGGAAATGCAACTTTTTTTTTGTCCCCATTAATTACTAAAGTAAGAAATCTGCTGTCCCCTGAAAAGCAAAACTTCCCGCTTGGTCCCTGTGCAAGGGGAGCAGAGATGGGCGACACAGAGCTGAGACCCTCGGCAACACGCTCTGGTTCCTCCTGAGCCCTCACACTCTCTGCCTTTGGGATCCAACCCACAGCCACCTCCATCCCAGCTCAGACCTGTCTGCACCACTTAGGGGTCCCACCTTGCTGGAAAAGAGAGTTTCTTCAGCTAAATTTCCTAAAACAAGAGCAGATGAGAATCCCCCATCCTACCCTGCACTGGATCCAGCTTTGGAGTTCTCAGAACAAGACAAATGTGAACCAGTTGGAATAAGTCCAGAGAAGGCCACAAAATGCTGGGAGGGCTGGAACCCCTCTGCTAGGAGGCCAGGCTGGGAGAGCTGGGGGGGTTCAGCCTGCAGAGGAGAAGGCTCCATCTGGGGAGACCTTCTGGGGACCTTTCAGGGCTTCAAGGGGCCTGGCAGAAAGATGGGGACAGACTTTTGAGCAGGGCCTGTGGGGACAGGACAAGGGG
>JAAGNO010022091.1:0-51619 GCA_033439905.1 Ceryle rudis
GAGGGGCTCAGCTGTGCCCTGCGGCGGGGCCGCTGGGACCGGCTGTGTCCGGCACGGGGCAGCCCCGGGCCCTCCTCACAGAGGCCGCCCCTGCTGCCAGCAGCAGGGCACGTGCACCTCATGCCCATCACTGTAATTTATATTATGAAACAGGGTAACATGGAAGTGTGACGTGACCATATTTGCTTTTCAACTCTGTACACGGTAATTTGTTTCTCACTTTACATTTAGTCTTACCAGCAATAATGTAACCGTTACATACAGAGAAGCTAAGCGCGAAACATGTAACTAGCGTTTGGGGAAATAACGTGGTTGCACAAGGCTATGGTTACAGCATGATGGGGAGACAGACCTTAGGTTTTGTCATGGACGCACAAGAATTTTTTATGCATTTAAAGGCTGAATCTTGACTACTGCGCTTATAATTGTGCAATGATATCTATATATACTTCTAAACCATCTTTTAGAATATATTACACACACTCAACCGTGATGGGCTGGGAAGCCATGTTAAGAGGCTGAAGCTGGTTCACTATGAGAAAGTAGGCATGATATTTTTTTCAGTATAGTCACCTCTTATTTGCATCAGGATAAAGGCAGCCCCAGCATATCTGGTTTATTTTTATACAGAAGTATCCTGTATGGCCACTCTTAGGGTAATTCTCTCATAATACAGAATCACAGAATTCCTGAGGCTGGAATAGACCTCCAAGATCATCAAGTCCAGCCTATACTTCTGGAATCTCTAAAGAAAAGAAAAAAAAAAGTAAAGGTTTTAGCCAATGCATTGAGCAGCAGACTACTCTTGCCAATGCAGATGTTATTGAAGTCATCAGTGATTAAATCACAATAAAAGCACTGAGTCCTAAACGAGGGAAATATAAAAGCTATAAAATTGTTAAAAGCTGGCCTGGTGGGCAGGCAGTGACTTAATCAAGTGTTTTAATAGAATTATAATTAATTAATGATTAATAAAAATTATGGGTAAATAGTATAATATTCCAAAGACTTCCAGAGTGAAAAAGGAGAACTGAGGCACAACCTGGTGCCTGCTCCATTCAAGCAGCAAAGGCAAGGGGTCAGAGTTGGAGGCTGGGAACAAGTCAATGTGGCTCCTCCTGGGCTTCCCAGCAGGCAGTTTCTGGACACTCTCCTGCAGGGATAGTCACCATGCAAGCTACAAGAAGGCGGTACTAAAGTCATTTGAATCCCATTTAAGAGGAAATAGAAGCCACATAAATTGCTGCTGTCTCTGGGTTTGACTCTATTCCCTGTGTGATTCAGCAAACCCAATTAAGCAGATTTAAGGACTTCCCTATTAAATACAGAAGACTTTCCAAGTACTTTACGTATCATATTTTTTAGTGTACAACAATTTAATGGCGATCCCACTAGCAATAAAAGTGGCAGAGTCAGTAATTAATTTTAACATCTCTGATTATTAAATTAATATTTTCTTATTAAAAATACATAATATAATTAATTCCCAGTTAGTAATTCCACAGACAATGATAATTTTTACTGTTATTATTCCCTTATTTAATTTGCCCATGTATGTTTAATTTTTGACTGAGTTACAGCTTTGCTTATGGGTCCTGATCTCAGCTAAGAAGTCATTTTACAGAAATGTAAATTTGTTCAGTTGCTCTTGAACTGTTGGTATTTGTTACCTTTGTAAGAGACTTCCAGCCTCAATCGAACTGAAATTAAAGCAAGTAGAAGCTCCTCTGACTTGCAGCATTACTTTTATTCCCAAGGGAAAGCCTGACCCTTTAAAGCCTCAGAAAAAAGAAAACTATTTTTCTTAGTTTAATTTTCATTGGACAGCCACATGGAATAGCTGGCCTGGGCAAGCTCTGACATGGGAAGGTTATGGTTTAGCAGTCCAGTGGTATTATATAGCTTCCATAGAAATGAAAGCAGGAACATCTGCTGTCTACCTGCGAGTAAAGGATTCTCTCAGTGTGGAAACAACATACCCTGAACACAGTAAAGATCCTATCTACAAAGGTGTGTTCCCTCTGAGCTCCTTCTGCATGTTGCATACAAGTTTCCCTTTTGTGCACGTACATAAGCTCCGTGGCTTAGAGCAGCACTGCCAGTATTGCATGATGTCAGAGACCTGTACCATTTATGCTCTGAGGTTCATTTGGAGCTCACAGGCAGCCGGGAGCAATCTTTTATTTATCATTCCTCAAGAGTACTCATTGAAGTACCATTCCTGGTTCGCCCAGTGGTATAAGGTGCAGTCACCAAGGCACACTAAATCTGCCAACAAATGCTGGCATTTCCTCCTGGCTGTGACTCTTTGTTTATCAAATAATCATTTTCAGTAATAAGGGAGCAGAGTGTAAACATGCTTTTCACTAATTTGCTATGTTTGAACATCTGATTCTTTAACGTTGTGAAGAGGAAGCACTGATGAGCATTGTGACTGCACAGTTTGGTTCCAATTAAATTTTTAATGAAACAAAAGTCAAGCCCAACTGTGACTTGTGGCAGATTTTTGATTTCAGCAGTGCCCTCTTAGGTCCTCTCATTTGCCAGGTTTCCTCCACTGAACATAAAAATTGATAACTGACAAGTCAGAAAACACTGTGTGGGCCACAGAGTGTGCCAAGCAGTTTGCTTTACTGAGCTGTCACTTGATTTTATTTTTTTTTTAATTATTCTTAGGGGCTGTTGACAGACTGGCAATCAAGCCTTTCTTGAATTTTCAAGTTCATTCAAATATATACATTTTTTTTTTCAGAATGGATATCCCAAGGTGATTGTAAGACAAAGGAAGCAAAGCGTGCTTGCACCATTGAGCACAGCACTTTAAGCTGACAGAAAATGTTTGAAGCTATTTAACTTCTCTGTAGGAGCCCACGAAAGTCTGTTGCTTCCTGACACTAATAAATGCCGTGGAGGCCAGTTGCTTTCAAAATTCCCCATAAAACTCACTGGTATTGTTTTTAAAGGAACACAGCAGAAGGGAGAAAAACTAATTTAAGAAACATTTGCAACAGTGAAATAGTGCTCAAAGCTATGGTATTAATGACAGTACTCAGTAGCAGCATCTGACTGGATTTAAATGGCAATCTTATTGGCAGCAGCAGTTCAAAACCAATGCAGATATTGGACTGCACCACCCCTTCTATACACATACCCATACTTGGTGATCCAACGCTTGGATACTCAAGTCTGTCATCAGTTTAGATAAAGGAAAAATAAATGGCCTTGGGTCTGAGACTTGCTTTATTTATCATTCATTCCATGACAATTTCGCTACCAGAAAAACAAACCAAAACAAAGTGAAAAAGAACAAGAAGAAAAAACTCAAACGTATACTAATGGACAGTTGCCAAGAAATAGTTTCAGTAGTAGGGGATGGAGTTCCCAGATGGAAGAAACTGTCTCAGCTCCAGTAACTACAGCAACATTGCAGCACAGCTGTTGAGCTGTGGGTGGGGCTGCACATGCCTGACATCAGGCTCCTAAATTCACACTAAATAACAGTAAGATTATCAGAAGTACATCATCTGCCTTTGGATCAAAAGATCTGACTGATCTTTTGCTTAAGTTTTGGTGAGGAAAAAAGGCCACTTACTTTTGATCCTTAAATACAGATAACTTTAAGCATACAATTTGGAAAAAGTCTTTCCTGGATTCCAGAATTCAACATCTGGGTAAGTTCCATGGAGTTCAAAAGATGGTTGACCTTAGAGCTATTCTGAAATCCTCGAAGTTAACTTACTTATTTTAGAGAGTCATTTTAAACGCATCCTCCTACATCCCAAGAATGGAACCCCAGTAACTGAAGAACCATATTTCAGAGACAGAAGGATAAAAAGTCTGTCCATAAAAGCTCCATCTACATTTTCATAGTAACTTTTCCTCACCCTCTCCCAACAAGAAACAAATATGGAATATGGTAGTCGTCAGAAAAGATTTATTAGTATGCTTACCCTATTGTTCTTTACTTGTGCCAGTGCACCTCTATGCGCCTGTATGATATATTACAACTGGAAAATATTTTACATTAGTAATTTCTGCACATGTAGGTATGACTCCCAAAAGCGGGGTTTATTTAGTGATTTTAAGCTATTGTATTTGAAACACCCACTCAATGCCTTTGGAGACCATTCCAAAAAAATCTTAACTGCTATGACAACTTTTCTCACAGCAACCTTATATTTCCTCATTATTTGATTTAATTTTACCATGCCTACCTCTTTCTTCAAGCCTTACACTAAATAATTCTTCTTATTTCTTGGAGTTCACACTTTGTTGAAGAGAGTTGGTCATGTTTTCTTTCAGCCATTAGTTACACATTATATCCTTGTGCAAAATGTTCCCTCACAACTCACTCCCCAAATGCTCTAACAGTATTTTGATTTTTTTGCTGGCTTTAAACTTCTTACTGATTTTGGAAAATGTGGTGCCTGTTATATCATTGCAGAGACTATGTATTATTTTTCATTTAACTGTAACAGCCTGTATAAAGTCTAGGTACTCTTTCATACACAATTGCTTTCAGAAAGATCAAACATAGATAAAGGCATTGAGAAATGTATGTAAGTGTGATTGATAGAATCAAGACAATGGAAAGAGTTTTGTGATTCCTGTAGAACATGTGATAGTTAGGTATCCTAGCTTTTAAATTACCTTATTTTCTTTGCTGTACTGCACAGCAAAGTCATGTTTTTACTTTAACATATACTCCTTCAGCTGGGACTTTTTGAGCATTAGCATTTTCCAGCGGCTAGCTGTATTCACGTTTATTTCAGGCCTCTTCTGTAGGAAGTTGTTGACACTTTGAAGCAGGTACTTGAAAGAAACAAGGGTAAGATAACTCACTTTACATCTCTGTGTAATTAAACGGTCTGCCAAATTTCAAGTCATGTTGTTCACAGGAAAATCTCTCTGTTCTTCAGCTTGTGGTGCCAATTGCTGTCATTCCAAACACTGTGTACTCGAGGAATTACCTGTGGCATAATTCATATTCATCAACCACAGAGAGCTGTTATCCTGAAACAATTCTATATCAATTTCTGTTTTTCTGGTGTTTGTTTCCATTATTTTTTCATCATATTTTCATTATTTTTTTCATATTAGACAGCCCTTTTTTAGTATTATAAAACCTCCTTTTGTGCCATATGTTTTCTTATCAAAATGCTTAAGAAAGATGATGAATACAACAGAGCTTAAGCCTGATTCCTCTGGAAGCATCATGCTTTTTCTTCCTTAGCAGTATCTTTTAACTCTCTTTCCACATGACAGTAGTTTCAGGCACAACAATACATGAATTTTTCAAGTGACACTTCAGTTATTACCAAATCAAATATTAAAATATGGACATTACATCTGCTGTGGCAGCTTTAGCTGGAAGCTGTGGTCATCATTTGAAACAGAAAGATACTGTTTATGCAGTCACACTCTCAGGCACTGGCATCACAGCCATTGTCACTGTGGCTGTAACTCCCTTCTACAGAGGAGTATAGGTTTTAAAAATTATTCTCAGTCGTTTTTTAAATATTTTGAGCCTGATGAACTCATATAAAATGACTGTTTACTGTAATTTCTCCTACTGCCCATTTTTCAGTGGTCTCTTTCACTACATTTCAAGGCACGCTCCTAAAATCTAGTACCTTGTTACTGTTGTCAACATATACTTTAATATGCAAAGTATTCCGAATCAAATGTTTCAAAATATTTACTGTTATCTCTTTAAGATATGGATATTATTATATCTGTAATGAATTTCTATTACTCTACATGGTTCTAAGATCAATTTTTGTTTGGAGTCTCTTTTCTTCATTGGCTTATTTTGGGAACTTTAAGTTATTGAAGAATCCATTTGTTTCACAACAATTTTCATTTTTTTTAATTGCCATCAATAAAGTACCCTGTAAAATAAAAAAGCATGCATACATGAATCCGAATCACTATATATGGGCTTGTCTGGTACTATGAAAAGACTAGAAAACCAAACAATAGAAAGGTGACAGTCTATAGCTTTCCAGTCATCAAAAGGAAGTAAAAGGGGAGACAGACTGTTCTTTCAGCAGCCAGAAAGCATGCTCTACAATATGTTTTCCTTTAGCAGTAAAAGGAAATGTCTCTTCAGCAAACAGGTGGGAGGAGGTGACACAGATATCATGTCATGGTGTACTTTATTACAGAAGTGTACTATGCCTTGCGGTAAAGCCAAGATAAAAATCCTTGCTTAGGCAGACGTATGAAATTTAAGCCATTGAGAAGAGGTCAGGCCATTAACTCAGTCATCAGACTCTACAGACACATAATTCAGATGAGGATTGTGCCTACATTTTAGGTTGCATAATGCTGGCAGAAGCCAGCATCTTCCTGTTATAATGGCATTGCTGTCTCACAGGGCTAGAGACTCAGATTATTTAATGATTATTCTCTTTCTGATTCCAGGAATCCTCTGTTCTTTTTTTGCATACTGACAGTCTTCAGAAGGAGGAATTAGAGGATCAAAGGAAAAATTAGGCTGGAATGGAATCTGGAAGTCATGAGACCAACCTCCCCATTTAAAACATAATTTCTGGATTTAAATCAGACAACACAATTTGTCCCATTGGAGCCTGTGCAGCCATCATATCTGCCCCTTTACGGAAGCAGGGTAGGAGAACAGAGCAACCTGAGTACTCCAACTTTCACAGGCAAACACAAGTGCCCCTTTGAGAGTATTCAGCACAGAAAAAGTCTGGCGAATGTCTGATTGGCAAGAGAATTCAAGACGTGTCTTCTTGCAGGATCCACTTAAACCACACAGGAAATCTTCCAAATTAAGGTTCATACCTAGGACATTTGATCAGCTCATGGATAGGTTGCTAAACCTCTATGTTCTTCAGCCTGACATATCAAGGTAAAATAAATTATTTTCCTTTACTTTAATATACCTGTCTGAAAGCTAAGCTGCTTCAGGAACTAATCCAGTAATATAGGAGCTATGTCTGTCTTAATGGCAGTGATATACATCATAGAAGCAGAATGGATGGTACCAACTCTAAAGCTGCAGCCACCTGATTGATTTTAGTCTACCATGGTAACTGTTAAAGGCATTACTGGTATCCCAAACCTCTTTATACACAGAAAAGAGGAAGAAAAAAAAATGAGACAGTGAGAACACGGAGTTTACGTTCATTTTCTCTTTACATTCAAACTACTCTCCTTTTACACTGAGGTTTTCAGGGAAGTCTAAGGAAAACTGAGAACTTTTACCTGCCTGGCTGCCATGCATAGAAAGGGGCCAAGATGTGATCCAAGATTCTGTCCTCCTTTGGTAACTTCAGCAACAGCTTTTGAAAACTAAAACCATATCAGCTTCAGTGACTAGACTGAAAAATAATGTGTTTGGCTCTAATCAAGGCTGATTGCAGTCTCTGTGACCTTGGGTAAGTCACTTAAGCTCTTTTCTCGCCTTCCTGCTCAGCTGTAAAATTAAGTCAAAGCAGGACTTCACTGGAAAACAGATGCTGCCTCAGAGTTGAATTATTTTGGTAAATAAATTATAGAAGAAAAGATAATAATTAATTAATAACTAGCAGTCAGCACATAGTAATTATGTGACCATATCCATTATGACTGTACATAAACAAAATCAATTTTCATTAGGGGATATTAATGTTATCAAGCATTGCTTATAAAGGCTTTAGCAGTTACCAAAAAAGCTTGCTTTTTTTTTTTTTTCTCCAATAAAGTACAGCCATTCTTTTATTCCTTAGTATTGTGTACTTTTATAAGCAAATCAAATCCTGATATAAAATGGATGTATCCTGAAATTTAAGCCCTATTTGAAAATGCATTTCAGTATAGTTTCACATCTTTATGCATGATAAAACTTCTATCTTCATAAAAGTTTTATCTTCATTTACAAGCAATGAACATAGAGTCAGATTCTGTTGGAGTTTAAACTAGTGTAAATAGAGCTATTCTACCAAGACCAGTGAAGCTGGCTGTAGCATTAGGATAACTTCTTTTAAACACTAGCATCTTTTAGGTTATTAATTAATGCAGTTATTTTTTCTTCTGTTTTGGAGAAAAATATGGGTTGAGGTTCTCCTCTGGGAATACTTCAGTGTAAATGAACATGATTTTCCTGAATGTTTTCAAACGAGCATGATTAATGGAAATGCATTTTTCCATGTCCCTAAGTACAACAATAGATCAAACAAGAAAGCTTTTTCTAATTCTCAGTCTTTTTTTTTTTTTTTTTTCCTATCAAAGCAGTGGGAAGAGAGCTACAAAATTGCAAAAGAGCTTTGGCATCTGTTCATACTATTTTTAAGGGAATCAGTACTGTCATATGTTGAATTCATATTGTCATGTCTTTTGGAACCTGGAAATCTCTGTCAAAAAGGTACAGGAAGATATATAGACTTGTTTTGATAGGCATTTTAGAAAGCCAAAGAACAAGGAAATGAATGATCAGCAACAATTAAACTTGGAAAAAAAATGTTGTACTGTTAGATCACACTTCCTCTTCTCACATAGATGTGTCCAAAGTTACCATGCTAGTCAAAATATTTCAGAAACAGTCATGACCTCTGATATCCCAGTCTTTGCTGGCAGAAGTTAAAGGAATCAGTTTTCAGCCTGGATTTCAAAACATAGAGATCGTCTCTTCTATTTACACTGCAGAATGCAACTAATATCATGTTTAAAAGCCATTAAACTGTAATAAGTTTCATCATGCACACCGTACTTTTCAGTTTCCCTACTGTCTTTTGTTTCCCTAACAGGTTTTCCTCCTAAGACCATGGATTGATTCTCTGTAGCTGCAAGTCGATTACTGTAGCTATAAAGCAGGATGGAAAGCATATGATTACTAAGCTGCTAGACAAAAACATGGCATTGCAGAGCTCAAATTGTAGGATTAACTCTAGTTAATGCAGCTTATTTATTTCATTGTAATTCTACAATAGGATTGAATAAAAGAGTGCAACAAGTCATCTCCTTCATCCTAAATCTAAAACTGGCACTAACTGAAAAGCAGCAGAAGAGACTACAAATTTAAAGTGTGCACCACCAGTCTGTTACTCGATCAGTTTAACATTGAACTGGATATGGTAGCTGTAGACGGTTGCATTTGTCTACAGTTTGTCAGTCACATTACACCTTGCAATTGCTTTATCCTCCATTCAGTCTGGGTGGAAGGCAAGCACCAGAACTTCAACTGTGTTTAACAATTAAATAAATAAAAAAAGCACATTGTTGGTGCTAGAAATGCAATGTTGTGGCTACCGCATCTATTTCAAACTGCAGTCAATAAGAGTTAAGTATCAAAATGATCTTGATAATCATATTAGTCATATAATATAAGCCATATTTATATGGTACTGTCAGATGAACAAAACTTAGTGTTAGGGCCTATTTTACTCATTTTTATCAGCAGACGAATTTGGAGGACTGTATATCTGGGCATTTACTGGATTCACTAATGGCTGTATTTACTGATAACATCTCAGGCACTCTAGAAATAAGCAATTAATGGGTTGAATTCCCTTCCTTTACTCTTCAGATCCTCTGGTCTGCCCTGGCTTCAAGATGATCAGTTGGTTATGGTATCAAATTCCTTGGGACTAGGTTGGTGCTGAACAGGTCAGTAGGGGTCTGCTTTTTACAGTGAAACTTCACTGTCCTTCAGGTAGTGGTCTCCAGAATGTTGATGGTAATAATTCTTATTTCCACAGAAATATCTGTAGAACCCTCCCTGTGTTTGGAACTGAGAATTGTAGGCAAGATGCTAGAAGGAAATACAGAACTGTCTCCATGTTTAAACCGCATTCATTGCCAAAGAAGCCATCAGAAAACCACACTTTTCATGGCATATTGTGTTGTAAGATTAATTGCCCTGTATGTTTTCATCCTTCAGCATTTATTACTTTGAAAGTACATATTTCAAAAGTATGTGAGGCTCTAGAGAGGTGAATGTGAGCATGGGTATGCATGGATATATACATACAAGTGTTTCAAAGAAGCAGATTAAACAATATTAAAAAAGAAACTAATTAATAAAACGTATTATCTTTTAAAATATTTCAGAATAGTTTCACTCAAAAAACCTATCTTTTCCTATCTTTACATAAAAATGAATAGTTGTAATTTGCATCACCAGGAAGAATCACACAACCGGGCTGCTATAATTCCTAAGAGGGGATAGTTTAGAGCAGCATCAAACAATTCAGGTTGGAGGGAAATCATGATGATCCAAATGCTGGCTCAGAATAATGAAACTGAATTTGTGTGAGCTCATAAAAAGTCCAAAAACTCCAGTAGTCTCTGAGTATCAACTTCAAGGAAAAAACAAAACCAAACAAACTCAAACAATACAACAAACCAGTAGCACAAAAGCAACACAGAAATGGTGCAAATCTTCAGTCAAGTCAGCCTTTTGCTAAGAACAACCGAAGGGTAAACATCTACATTTAGCAGCCACATGGGATCTAATCTGCAGCTGATGCTGAGCCAAAGTGCTGTGCAGACTGAATGTGAGCAACAGTGGCAGCCAGCTGCCTCTGGAAGTGGTGCATTATAAAGAGGAATGTGAACAGGAAAATGGATTTGGGCCAGAAGTCTTGACTATCAGAGTGAGCTAGTGACAGCGCAGGAAAGTAGGCAACTGGAAGCAGCTCCAACTATCCAGATTAAATAACACAGGGAGGGCTTGCTAGGTATAAAGATCCAAGATCAAGATGATATTTACTGTGTTATTTGAGACATTCTACCAATCTCTTTATTAGAATAGACTCCTTTTTTTCAGACAGATCATTATCTTATTTTAAAATTTACTTTTCATAGTCTTATGTACAAAAAGTATTTTTGCAGGCATTTGGCATGCAGAAATTCCCAGGATTCAATGTATGTTTAGTATTCAATTCGTTACATCAATGCCTCTAAATTTGGTACACAGGATAATACTCATTTCTTAAATGAGTCAGGCTCTAGTGAAATTGAAAAAAAGCTACATGCATGCATTTGCATCCAGAATGTAATGGATAATTTGAAGATGCAAGAATAGCTTTTCCGTGTTCAGTATCACATAAAATTCAAAAGTTATTTTCCTTCTGCTATATTTTATGGCCAGCTACCAAATTTTTTCAGCAACAAAATATGGAAGAAATCTAAAATATCATATGTATAGGAATTTATATGTAAACTAGCAAGGGCTCTGTTGCAGGAATGTAGGTCAGGGTCAAAATTAAGGAGACACTAATAAAGCACAGATTAGATCCTCCACATCATGACAAAATTAATCTGAACTTTCTTGTACTCATAGAAGTAATTCTCACTACTCACAAACAAATTTTGGTAAAGGAGGAAAACATAAACAAGAAAGGGGATTAGGAGGCTGAGTTTCAATTCCTAAATCTCAGATGTTTTCTTGACTTCTACTCTGATGACAAAACTGCTGGTGCAGCTGGGTTTCCTGCTTTTTCACAATCTCTTCTGCACATACTCTTCAAGATTTACTGAGTAGGAAAGCACACATCAAGGTGCAACTGGTTATGGTTTATGCTACATCTAAAATATTTTATTTTTTTATTCCTGCTCTATTTCATGAGTGCCCACAGCAATGTCACTCCCTAAGTGCCCTAACCCCACCTTGCCTAGTTAGCTTCTATTTACTATTTAAATCAGTGCTTTTAACGATTCCTACTATTCTAGTTGTCTACAAAATATAGGTAGCACTGAGGACTTCCATGTCCCTTTCATATACAGAAGGCCATTAAACACATTCTTCCCCTTGTCACATCACAGAAAACCTTTTAACAACTTTTTCTTCTTTAATTCTTGCACATTATTAAAGAACAACCCTCAACACTAATTTTTTTTTTATTAACTTTTTTCATTTTGTGGTTGGAAATGAATGTCCTAGATAAGAGTGACTCTTTAAGTGTGACAAAGCTCTAAGACATAGTTACCCATATACTGTTTAAACATCACGATTTTCTCTACACCACAATGTCTCGTCCTCCCTGTTGCTTCCCCTTTTTCTTTTTGCAAACCAAAATGTCTTTCAAAACCACAGAAGAACTGACCACACAAGCGACAACAAATGCGTACATTTCTGATGTGCTAGCTAGTTCCTTTTCCATTCATCCCTTACATTCCTCTCCATCAGATATTGCCACTCAGAGTGTCACAGAAGTGTTCCAGCCCTCTGATCATTTTTGTTGTGCTCCCCTGGACATGTTCCAACAGGTCCATGTCCTTCTTGTGCTGGGGGCTCCAGAGCTGCATGCAGTACTCCAGGTGGGGCCTCACCAGAGCAGAGGGGCAGAATCTCCTCCCTCAACCTGCTGGCCACGCTTCTCTTGATTCAGCCCAGGATATGATTTGCTTTCTGGTCTGCACTCACACATTGCTGGCTCATGTCAAGCTTTTTGTCAGTCATCACCCCCAAGTCTTTCTCCTCAGGGCTGCTTTCAATCCACTTGTTGCCCAGCCTGTATTTGTTCTTGGGATTTCCCCAACCCAGGTGCAGGACCCTGCACTCGGCCTTGTTGAACTTCATAAGGTTTGCACAGACCCACCTCTCAAGCCTGTCACGGTCCCTCTGGATGGCATCGCTTTCCTCCAGCCTGTTGACCACATGACACAGCTTGGTGTCGTCGGCAGACTAGCTGAGGGTGCGCCTCAATTCCACTGTCCATGTTACCAACAAAGATGTTAAACAGCACCAGTCCCAGTACCAGTCCCTGAGGAACACCACTTTTCACTGAGTGGTCCATCTGTCAAATCCATGTCCCTTCAGTTTAGAGAGCAGAATGTCATGCAAGATAGTGTTGAACATTTTACACAGGTCCAGACAGATGACGTCTGTTGCTCTTCTCTTATGCACCAATGCTGTAACTCCATTGTAAAACGCCATTCATGATGTCCTCATGCTGCCTGGAATCCTGAAGACCAGGGAGACATTTTTCATACAGTTCAGGCCTCCGACACCAGGCTTGCATATAGAATAATGAAATTTAACAGCAAGGGATGTAATAGTGAAATATGTGAAATTCAAGGGAGAGAAGTTAACATTTGGCAGCAGCCAGTGGGTTTTTCTTAGCACCAAAAGCTTTATGATGGAATTACTCCAAATAATGAATTGCATGTAATTAAAACTAATACACAGACCTTTCAATGATGAACTACTTTATGTCAAACACACCTTTTGGACAGAGTTAATTTGTAGTTCTGAAATTACCTTGTTACAGAAGTACCACCAAACTCCAGTGTGAGTACAAAGTCTACTACTACCTGGACAAATGGAAATCTTACAGTAGCCTAAAGATTCATATATCTGTTTTATTTTCTTCTTTTCCCTAAAGAGGGGGAAGTACTTAACTGCTGAAAACTGCTCCTTGGAAATGGCAGACTCTTTTATCTGCTGTTTTAAAATTGTTGGAAAAAGAGTCTTCATAGTTTTCTGTTTCAATATATTCTAGCTGTACTATATTAATTCAAAAGACAGAAACCCAGATTTTATGAGAAGATTTAAAAAATAGGTGACAGTTGTCTGAAATTAATTTCTAGATAGAAACTGGTTTGGAAATAACTCCTTTATCTCTTTAATGACAGTCAAATATATTAGAACTTCTTACTTGGTGGAGTGTGGCAGTGGAACAGTCTGTGATCTTTTATCAGTTTGTACTCTATTGTTCATGCAGCTACTCCCAATACACAAGAGAACAAAATTGCTACATTATGTTTGTTTGTACCTATAATAAACAGAAACACTCAAATATTTAATTTCTAGCAAAAGAAGGGCCACTGAAACTTAAAGTCATTGTCTGTTGGATTGTAATGAAGAATGTCAGCTTTTGTAAGTCATCAACCTGCCACAGATAATCATACTGCTTTAAGATCAAATGCTTGAAATGAGTATGTGGAAGCATGAGATAATATTTAAGAAGAAGTAATGAGTGTTACCATCTCACTTCAGCTTGGAGGGTTTATTTTTGTTTGGTTTCTTTTTTCTTGTATCACCACATCTCTACACAAACATAAATCATAGAGAAATCAGAAAGACTGAGGGAAAAAAAGTCAAAATGCACTAGCTGGGGCAGATTTTGTGTGCTAGCACATAGCTAAACCACATTTAACATCAATTAAACTTTTATATTGTACAGTTTTGTTTTACTTGTTTCCTGCTGCCAATCTTTACAGGCATGACTTGGAGACAGGTACTGAACTGCCATTGATTGTATTAGTGATTCAGCTGACTAAAAATGGGATGGCTGATATGGCGGAGCAGTTGTACTCATGAGAAAAATTTTGTTCTGTCCCGCTCTCTTCATTTTAAATTATCATTATCATAACCACAATCAGAAATAATCCAGATTACAAATACTCCTGATCACCATGGGTTGAAAAAAACAAGAAAAGTTTCTTATCCATGGAGAATTCAGTCAGCTTAATAAAAAAACACCCCAAGAAACCAACAATCCAACCAAATCAGACAAAGACAACAACAAAATGCAGTTTCCCATTTTCCTGGATCCTATTTGCAGCATACTTCATATCAACAGATACTTTTGTCATTTTAGTCTTCCTACTACATCCTATTTGTGAGTTGGGACACGACAATTTGTAGAGCATGGGTAAAATGCATTTATAAGGCAAAATGAGTTTAGCAGCATTGACAGAAGGAACTCGAGGCAAAAGACAGGAACTGTGTCTTCAGGTTGCTTGAGATATTCCAGCTTCAACAGGTGCTTCCCCAAAGGGACATTGCTACAGAGAATCCTTTGCTTAGAGCATGGAGAAAAAGTTAGATCTGGCCAAGAAAAGAAAACTTTGCTTTTGAGGGGAGCAGAACTTGGATTCACATTTCAGTTAGGATGTTACCGTATAGCTATGAGTATATTTCCAATATACTTCCTCTTAACAATGTAACTAAGCTGTGTTTTATAATAATTATTTTATTCCACTCTTGCTTATTGATTTATAAAAAAGTTATGTTCAATGTTAATTTCTGTTGTCATTTCTTCTACTGCTGGAGTTCTACAGATGCATTACATTAATTATGGCTAAGTAATCTTTTTTTTTTGGTGAGACTCCAGGATTTCATAAATTACTACATTTTTGAGGGACTTTTCCATCACCTCTTTCTTTGGCATTTCTCTTTTTGTCTAGGATTTTTTTTTTTTCCTTTTCTCTTTTCCTTAAATGACAAATGGTAAATGTTCTCAAGTTAGAAGGTGTATTACATAAAATGTGAATTTAGAATTGTAGAGATAATGCGTAAACAAAAACAATATACAAGGAAAGCTATTATTTAATACATTTTTTATTGCCTATGTCAATTTTGCAAATATATATGTCATATTTTAAAAATGTGTAGTCCCATTTTCAAGTTGCATGCAATTGCAAAACAACTACTAACACTTACAAAACTTAAATGCTTTGTCTAATTGATCCATCTAAATTCCTTGTATAAAAAAATAAAGAAAAATGGGCATTTACAGAGTATGTATCTACCTATTTCTACTGACTACCAAAGAAATCTAGACACCACAGGTGGAGTAAAGTAATTTCAACTTGGAAGTCTAAACCTTACTGAAAATAAGACTTTTTTTTTTCCCAATTAAAGTGCTGGACATGTTTTAAAAATATGCTGAATTAACTAATACCTTAGTACTCTAGGCTAGTTTAAATAACCAAAGTATATCAGAAATGTTTCCCTCTTTCGGTTATACCCACATGTACACACACACACAAGAGACAAATAAATATACACAGACATACAGGATGCCTACCTATTGCACTTCAGGTGTTAAAAATGTGTTTTGGAAAGTTCACCAAGTATTATTTTTCATGTACTGAGCGAGTCTGTCTTATTACAAAAACTGGGAGGATTTTTTGTTTAATGATCCTTGAAAGAATCTATAGATTTAAGTTAAACTGGGGAAAATAAGATGTAATTAGGTTTTTGACCTTGATCAAGTTTGGAAAAAAACAACCAACCAACCAACCAAACATAAACAAAACCAAGAGATAAAAGAGTTTAGTAAAGCTATACCTCTGAAAATTCTTCCAGTTCTTTACATATGTAGTGATAAAATGCCTACCTACATGCTTTGTGTTTGCCAGGAAAAAAAAAAGAAAAAAAAAGTGACTTGACACAAGACAATTAGACACTTAGTTTCTCTCTCTTCTTTCGGAGAAATCTGAGAAATAATTCATAAATCCTCCTCTTAACTCCATCTCTCCAGTTGTATTGATCTTCCTTGCCCTTAGGTCTTTCCTAGTGAGCAAATTACAGACACTTGACTTCCTGTCTCTTCTTTTTCCTACTATGAGCTTGTTCTGAATCCCTGATGGACTCCAACCTCCTATTGACTTCAGACAGGAAATTGTCTTATAAATGACTGCACGGTTGTCCCCTAAAAGAGTTTCTGCTGGGTGACTCTCTACCATCCCAATAACCTAATTACATGTCTTAGCCTCTCCTTATACAATCTGACAAGCACGCTGTCTGTAAAGTCAAAACAAAATTGTCCATAACCATTCTTTTGAATGGAGTATTCCCCTCTATGATAGATTAACCTTCAAAAAATATTTTTCTAGTGGAATCCAAAGCCTTTGCAACATGTAATTTCTTTTGTATATGTAGCACAGACCTTTTAGTGCCTCTTGATCCCTACATTGCCTAATGCAGAAAACAAACCTGGGTCTGCCTGTTGCCATTATTCAGACATTTTCTTTATGACAAATGGAGAGTTAACAGATCCACCTAGTCAAGTAAGCTGGCTCTGACACTGCCCAATGCCAGTTGCTTTGAAAACCTATGAAAAATCAGGGCATGCACAGATGCAATTTAGTATCTTCCATTTGTTAATTCTGCAGGTATTTGTTCAGTTACATTGGACTAGCATAATTTTTATTCCTGCCTCTAGTCCTGAAATTCTAAACCATCTGCTTCTTCACACGTATTTCTCCGCTGAAGACTGCCTTGTTGCTGCTAATGAATACCAATCTATGCGTTTAGCATCCACCTTCCAGGCTTCCCAATACATCCAGTTTCCTCCTCCTTGATTTTCAGATTATGGAACTTGCCAAGGAGTGACTGTTTCCTTTTTTTTGGACTTGACCAATTATGTGATCACAGAAATAATTGATAAACAAATCATGATGAGATTTTTGATGAGAAAACTCCTTCCTGTATTGTCTTTCCTTGTTTGTTCTTAATTTATTGATCCAGACCCTCCTGTAAAACAGCTAACTTGTGCTATACCATCAACATAATCGCTTTTCAAAAGGCTAGCCATGAAAAACTGTCTTACAACATCAGATCCTTAATCAAACAGCAGACTAGCAGACAGCAAAACCAAACCAAATGAAATCAGGTGGGCTTAGAACTCTCTTTCAACCTATTTTATCTAGAAGAGAAGCAGCAACAGGATTTGAAACATTATGTAAAACTAAAGAAACAGTTACAGGCAGTTGAATAAGCACATAAAGAAGTTGAGAGACGGGAATATTTTATCAGGAAAAAAATACTTTGTGATTTCCTTTTTTCCTTCTTTTCAGAAGATGGCAACCAGAGCATATAAACTAATAAAGGGAAAGGAAGGGAAGGGAAGGGAAGGGAAGGGAAGGGAAGGGAAGGGAAGGGAAGGGAAGGGAAGGGAAGGGGAGCAGCTGGCATCAGGGGCTGCCAGGGGTCATGCACTCATGTGCCATGGCCCAGCAGACACATCTACACCTCACATGAGCTCTGAAAGACCCTCATGGCTCAGTTTGTGGGGTGTCCTGCATCCCCCCAAGGAAGGAGCCAGATGGGGCTCCCCACTGTTCCCTGCACTGGGGCAAGGGGAGGTGTTTTGGCTTGATACCCTGGGATACCTTGTGCAGCAGACTCTGGGGTTTGAAGGGGTGTTGTCCCACAACAGGGGGACAGAGTGGCAGCAGCGGGGACAGGGGACAGGATGGGGACTGGAGAGGCAGGAGCTCCTTTCCCCCAGCCCTACCCTGCAGCTCTTACCATTCAATGCTCAGAGACCTGGGCCGGAAGGCAGACAGCTCGGCCGAGGCATACTCAGCTTTCCTTCTCTTCTCCTGCTTCTGCTTAACTGACAAGCGGTGGGCAAACCTAGAGAGGCTGCTTTCCGACCTGGGGAAGGGGAGAGGAAAGACGTTAATGTCACTGAATCATCCCAGCTCCTAGTGCCTGGTCCACGGCACAAAGCCAGGTGATGTTCAGAGCTGAAAGGATGGGGCTCCCAGAGGGTCAGCGGCACTGGGACAGGCAGCACCAGCCTCAGGGGGAAGCAGTGGAGCAGGAGCAGGTTTAGCAACACTTCTCAAAGCCAGGGCCAGCACAGGTCAGGGGTGTGCTGTTAGTAAAACCAAAGCTGAGATCCTGTCAGGCTGACTCAGTGCTGGATCCTGCTCCCTGCTGCAGGAAAATCACCTCCTTAGGTTGTATGCTCCTGCCCAAATGCCAACCAGAGATGGCCAATGCTAGAGAAACTGCTGCTTCTGCATCCTGCAGTGTCTACCTGAGAGGGCTTAGGCGGTGAGAGAAGCATTAGTGGAGAGAAGCAAAGCAGACCTCTGCCACAGCCGTGTGCTCCTTCAGAGCTCCCAGCTAGGGCTCTTGAACACCAGGACAGCTGCCCTGATGAGGGCTGACATGGAAATCAGCCCCCAGTGGAGATGTTTCTGAGGTAGAAACAGAAATATGTGTGAGCAAATGGGTTCAGCTGCAAGACCCATCTGCACTGACAAAACCACTTCCCGCCGGGTGGGGTGCTCCAGCGTGACTCCCAGTCCCTGGGACCCGGGAGAAAAGCATTCCCAGGCTCCGGGGCCATGCTGCACTCCCCCCTCCACCCTGCCTCTCTCCAGAAGAGAATGACTGTCCTGAGGCACAACCGCACCACACCCAAGCCCTACAGCACGTGAAAGCTGGCATTGAGATGTCCCCAGGAGGTGCCTGCCCCGCACAGACCCAGAGACCTCTGCTTTCCTCCGCAGCACGCAAGTCCCCAGTGCCCACTGTGCCAAGGGCTGGCACCCTGGCTTGCAGCCAGGCATGAATCCACAACCCATCCCTGCAGCCAGTTCACTGGAAGCAGAGGTGGGAGCAAGGGAGAAGCAGCCTTGGGGGGCTGGGACATTCCAGCTTGGGCACATGACCAGGCTGGTAGCACTGGCGCCGTCTGCCAGCCTTGCCACGCATGCTGGCATGGCCACTGCTCTCCTCCTCCTTCGGTTCCGTGCCAGCCCGATCTGCTCCCACCACTCAGCTGCCACCAGGCTGGGCAGAGAAGGGGGCAGGAGTGATTTGACGGGGATGAGGGACAGACCTGGGGGTAGATTTTGAACCTACATACATTGCTAAAGCAAATCCTCCTCTCCTCTTGAGTCCCAATCAGCTTCAACCAAACAAAATACTTCCAAAAAAAGAAAGGAAAAAAAAGAAGGTATTTCTCAGAAACAAGAGCTCCCCGCCTTTCCTCACAATAATTAAGCCAACCACGACCAGCTAACAGTTTTTTTCCCCAATACATTTTAAACACAGACATCTTCAATTCATTAACTCTGGTTATTGATTTATTTTTCAGCTTATGAATTGCTGTTGCTGGGGATGGGGTGGAGACAGCTTTCTGGAGAAGGCTCTTGTCTCTCCAATCACCGCTGGGAAAGAGCCACTCAGACCTTCCAGGGTCATTCTTTACATTCTTGAGAAGAAACACTACTTTGATGTAAAGGATGAGGTTTGCCTTAAAAGAAACCCAATAAGAAACCCAGACCCCAGCTTTCCCCTGCTCACAGCCGGAGGAAGAGACGTTTGAAGAGGAGCGATCCAGGAGCCTTGTGAAAGCCTATCGAGCAGAACCCTGCACTGACACCATCCCTGCCACCTCAACTCCCCTTGGATCTGGTGTCAAAGTTTGGCTGTAATAAATAATATCCAAATTTAGGGAGCTGTGTGCCCTGACCATTGATGCTCCACAGAAGCCCCCGGTGCAGTGTGGACCCTGGGGTGAGCAGGGCTCAGGGCTGAGCCAGGGCAGTGGGAATGGGTGCTGCTGGCTTCCTATAGCACCTCCTTGGTGGCACTTGACTGTTCCCACTGCAGCGGTCCTAATGCCACCCAGCTTTCCACCTGCCCAGGAGAGGCTCCTGTCACCCCGCAGGGGTGAGGGCCGCATCCCCCGCTGCCAGGGCACTGGGGATTTTGATCTCATGAGATTTGGAGACTGCACAGAGAACACTGTCCTGTTTGCTATGCTTGCCCCATCCCCACCATGCTCCCCACACCACTGAAGTCAGCCCTCCCAAACTGGTCCCCAGTAGGGATGGAGGCTGGGAAATCCCAAAGTGCCTGCATGGGTGCAGGAATGCAGCCACCCCTTGCAACAAACCAGTGCCTCTGCCATGCTGGTACATGCCTCTTGCGATCAACACCACCAGGACAATTACACGCCCAGGAGGTTTATCTAGATGCATCCACCAGCCCCAAGCAGAGAAGAGCAGCCACTGGATAGAGCCAACAGAATCTGCCCGGAAAAGCTGGCAGGGCAAAACCAGGGAGATGTGCTGACAGGGCTTGGGCTGAAGGAGCATTAGTCTCTGAGGCAGGGTGTGCTGGTGGGGCTGGAGAAGCCTAGGACATGTGGCCTGGCTGTGACTGCCCTTGTGGCACAGAGGCAGGGAGAAAGGCAATGCTCCCTGGCTCAGGGCAGGTCCTGCTGCCATCCGCCCAACCCTGAGCAGACAGTGAAGCCACATATGAGTCAGAAGGTGACCAAGAATCTTGAAATGTAGTGTGCTGCTTTCAACCCCCAGATCAACCTTCCAGCCTACTGGTCACCCAAATGGTCCACCCACCACCTCCAGCTGCTCACAGACAGGTTAAAGGAGATGGCTGTGGCCACTCTTGATGGGCTGGTACCTCCCCTTTGAGAGCTGTCAGCCACACATCTAGCCTCATCTCACCTCCACTGGACCCAAAAGCTCCAGCAGAAGCATCACTAATTAGAAAGCCAGGAGCGGGATCATCTGGCTATTTATACAGTGCTGCTTTACATAAACTGTGCTGCAGAAGAGGGAATGAATCATACCTGCTCTGCCATTGCTGTAGGCAGGCAAAGGCAGCGTGATGCCGGCAGCCTCCTCTGCCCCGCTCCTTGCCCCTCCAGGGCCCTGCTTGTGGGTCAGCTTCCCTGAGCTCCTTGTGCTGGCATTACTCTGTTCCCCCAGGGTCGGGATGCTCCCAGAGTCAGGATGCTCCCGCAGCTGTGCTGGGCACTGTGCCTGGGGTTTGTGTGCAGTGGGCAGCAGCAGTGGTGAGCTGCTAACATGGGGAGGGGGATGCTGCTGCTGGCACCACACTTGTACTTCTCAAGTGCCTTCCAAGCACTAATAGATGTCCCTGTCCCTTCAAAAAGATCAATATGAGGGATCTTAAGGTAGAGGCAGAGAAACTGAGGCATGGAGAGGCTGTGCAAGTAAGGCAGGTTCCCTATGGCTGTTGGCATCTGACCTCTTGTGCACTTCACTGATGGGCAAGATTTTCATGCCTTCTCTCATTAGTACCAGCATGCTCAGCACCACGAGTGCCAGTCTGGGGAACTGGCAGCCCCAGAGAGTCACTGCTGCCTTGAGCCAGCTTCATCCCAGCCATGGGACACGGACAATGCTAGCACCACTCCCCCAGCCCTGACTGCTGCACAGGAGTGCTCATGGTCCAGCTGGGCAGGATTTGGGGTGACCTGTCCACCCCACCGTAAGAACCAGCAGCAACTCAGCGCTGGCACTGCTGGGGCTTGGCGGACCCAAGCTGATGCACCAGCACCTGCCAAGGCTTCCCGGCAGGACCCGCACGCTGCTGAGGGGACACGCGGGGAAAACTAGCAATTGAAACATCAACCACAGCGCTGGGAAGAATTGTCTCCTGACAACCAGAGAAGGTTGTTCAGCTACTGTGCTGTATCATAAATCACACCTCTCTGACTTGCCATCTGTCAGCCAGATTACACATGTTCAGAGTCCCATGTCAGCATTTAAGTCAGAACACAGCATCTTTTCCCCAGAAATAATTATCGGCCCTGGAGACTCTTGCAGCAATACTCATCCTCAACCCTTCCCTCCGAACCTCCCAGCTGAGCAGAGCTGTCAGTGCTGGGGAGGCAGGAGCAGGGTGTGGGGATGCAAAACCCACATGTGACATCTCCCCCCATAAAGCCACCGCTTCGTACACACATGGGGGTGTCAGGACGCAGTGCAGCGAACACCCGCCCAGCACCCGCGGTCACACAGCAGGCAGGGACAGCCAGCAGCAGAGACTGCTGCTGAAGGGAGATGAGGACAGTGCTGTCCCTGTTCTGGTGTCTGCTGATGGTCCCCTGGGGTGTTCAATTGGGGTGAGCAGAGGGTGCCCAGAGCAGCACATGGACTCTTGCTGCTGGGCCAAGGGGGAAGCCTCTGGCTCAGCACAGGGCACAGCTCCCACACTATCTGTGCTGCCCAAACGTGCCATTAACACCAGTTTGGTGCCCATCCCTTCACCAGGCACGCTTTCAGGGAGTGTGACCCCAGTATGGGTGCCTGCTGAAGCCCCTGGCTTGTTGAGGTCGCAGGCAGTGCAGGGACACAGTGGGCTGGCAGCCTGGCCTCGTCTGGCCCAGGGCATAGACAGCTCTTTGAGCCATCACAGGACACAGAATCCCAGCACAAAAAGCTGCTCATCTGCCCTTTCGCATGAGGACAAGGGTCTGAAGCACCGCCCTCCACCCCCTCGCTGGCCAGGCAGGCAGATGAGCAATGACATTTCCCAAAGCTGACTTAGTGCAGAAATACACGGGGACTCGATTCATCCCTCCAGTTTCACCAGCCGTGCACGAATCTGGCCCAAGGTTCGCAATGCCTCATCACTGCATCCCCCACACCACAACTGGAGGGTGATGACAAGCAAAATCCCCAACCCTCGGCTTCATGGCCCTCCCTCTCCCCTGCGGTGGCCCTCAGAGGGACACAATGAGCTGCCTCTGCAAAAAGCAGGGCATGTCAGCAGTTTGCAGCTATCAGAGAGAGCATGCACCCACAGAACCCCAGGTTCTCCTGCAGCACCTCACCCAGTCATCCTCAAGACCTAGCTATGCCATGGCTGGAGCTGCAGGACAGACCACAGTCTGTGGAGGCACAGCCACCCGGTGCCACAGGTGTGGAATGATCAAAGTCATGGGGCACCACTGGTGTGGGTACCAGCATGAGACCGGCAGTGCTGGCAACACTCCTGTTCCACCACCACACCCAGCCAAAGCCCTCACCACCGCATGGGCATGAGCCGTCCATGCACACAGAGCTGTCTTAGCCCAGGCAGGAAGAACTCCCACTTGTTGCATGCCCAAGCCTGAGACTTGGAAGCCGGCACGTGTTTGTACGTGGCTGTGAACTAACCCAGCTCCTGCCAGCCTCTGGAATTAGCATAGACAAGCAAAAGTCCCGGGACAAGCTGTGTGGTGGCTGTGGGCAACCCAGGTGCTTGGCAGCGGGCAAAAAAGTGTCATTTTCAGTGGGTCCTCCCTTTGAGAACAGTCACTGCAAAACCAGCTTTCAAGTTGGGCTTGTCCCACAGGCATCTCGGCTGCAGCCTGGCCTCGGGAAGCCAGACGCTGCCTCAGGGCAAGCAGGGCTGGGAGAGAGCACAGCTCTCTGCGCTCCCTGCAGCTGCGGAGGAGTTTGGCTCCTGTGAGCCTTTGGTTTGCACAGGTGCAGTTAGAATAAAATAGAGGAAAAATAATCGAAGCTGGAGAGGTGCTTCCCGAGCAGGCAGCAGCCTCTCAGGGAGAGAAAGCTTTTGGAAATGGAAAAAGCACGGCCACACACACGCAGCCAGCCCCCGGGCCAGCATCGGCCACATACACCACTCCGGCAATCCCTGCTCACCAGCCTGCTGCAGCGGCACGCTTTGGGCACAGCACCCAACAACCACGGCTCTGGCTGCCAGCATGTCCCCAGAGCAGCAGCTGGGGACAGCAGACCCGGTGAGCCGGGCAGGGCTGCAGGATGCCATGCTGTGCCGTGCCAAGATGCCCGGGAGCCGCGCAAGTGATGCTCACTCACCTGCACAGCCTCTGCTCCTTTCCCTCCGGGCTCTGCCGATCACCCGCTGCCAGAGGAGCTGCTCAGCCAAGAGTGGCTCTTTGGGAGAGTCCCCATCCCCTCGACGCACACAACCACAGGCACTCTCCCATCCCGGCCGGGATCCCCGGCTCCCACCCGCTCCACCCGACCTCCTCATCCACCACCTCCGCTTCTCTCACCCATCACCTCAGGTTTCTCGCTCGCTCTGTGCTTGGCTCTTTTTTTTCTTTTCCTTTTTTTTTTTTTTCTTTCCTCCCAATCTTGTTTCTATAGAAACGAGATTAGCAGAGGGGGAAATAAAACAGCCCCATGTGACTCAGATTCCGACACTAAAGAATCTCCCAGTCACACTCGCTAGGGCTTTACATAACCATGAGTCTGTGAGGGCTCAGCTGTGGGGGATCACACTCAGATGGGGGGACCAGGCTCAGATGGGGAGACTGGGCTTGCCCAAGAGGGACTGGGCTCAGATGAGAGGACCTGGGCTCGGACAAGGAGGACCAGGCTTGGCTGTGGAGGGAGCCCCAGGCAGAAGGCAGCAATGCCTCAGGCTCATCTCCACTGACTTTGGGCTTTCTGTGGCACTGCTGATGCAGCAACGTGCCACCAAACCCCACTGGTGGCCCCATGGGACACCATGAGGCCCCGCCACCTTGCACAGCCCTGTTTCGCTATCTGCTCCCATGAAGAAGGGGACAAAGCAGAGGTAGTGATGTTGAAAACTGCCCCAACTCCCACCAAAACTCCTGGGGTCCCCAGGAGAGCTTTGGAGGAGGAAGCCCCAAGAGCCCTCCATGCTAGCAAGCTGCCTTGCCCCTGCCCTCACCAATCAGGAAAGTGGGTTTGGCCACTGGTCTCCAATCTCTATGGACTCATGTGTGACAAAGCAAGGAATCTGGATAGCTCCAAACAGCCACATACTCTGCTCTCCTGTGTTCCTCCTCCTCACGTCTTCTAAATCCATGAGCAATGATTGGGGTTGGTGTGCACAAGCCATGGACTCAGCAATTCCACTGCTATTTTGGGTCACTAGGTGACTGGCACAGGACCCTGCCCACAGGGACTGGATGCACACCTTAGCTCAAGGCAAGAGGTGGGTGGGAAGAGCTGTTGACCCCCTAACCAGACCTGCCCTCAATGTGTTCCCTTAGCTCAAGAAAAGACACTGACTGCATGCGGCCTCTGCTGCCTGTCAAGCTTGTTCATCCAGGGATTCTGCTGATGAACTCCAAAACCTACAGGGACAGTGTCCTGCCTCACATCTGGGGGCTCACCCCCCCCAATCCCCAGATGCTGCCCAGAGCTAGAAGCAGGAAGCTTGATCTCCTGCCAGAACACAACAGTTTGATCTAAACAGCAGTGAGGTGCCTTCCCCCAGGCAGTGACACAGGAACTAGGCTTGCACTTCCTGCACAGGGCAACAGAGAGCATCTCAATAGGTTTGGTTCCTCGACTGAAGGGCAGGGCACTGACTCCATGAAGGGAGACGAACTCATCGACAGTTTCTCCAAATCCCTGGGGTTCCTTCAGGACTTCAGTGTTGCACTTCTCAGGCTGACTCAACCATGATTAGTCTGTGAGATCTGATGCCCAAGGTCTGCCTGCGGGTTATTACATGAGGACATCTCTGCCCCACTGAGCAGAGCACTGAACAGTACATCAGTGGAACAGGCGCTTGTTTACATCAGTGATGAGCTCAGGACAGATTACACAGCATGACAGAGCAGCTGTGGACATCCACAGTTTGAGCAAGTGATAAATGCAGGCATATATACCCAACCTAACTTTTCCATGTGTTATCACACTGGACTTGTGAGTTCAGTGATAGAATCATAGAATTGTTTTGCCTGAAAGAGACCTTTAAGATCATTGAGACCCACCATTAACCCAGCACTGCCAGGTCACCACTCAACCATAACCTGCGGCACCACATCTCCACAGCTCTGAAACCCCTCCAGGGCTGGGGACTCCACCACAGCTCTGGGCAGCCTGAGACAGGTCTTGACAACCCTCAAGGGGAAGAAATTGTTCCTCATGCCCAACCTAAACTTCCCTTGGCACAACTTGAGGCTGTTTCCTTTTGTCCTATCGCTTGTTCCTTGGGAGAAGGGCCCGCTCCCCACACCCCCGCAAGCCCTAACCTCCCTTACACGTTCTGCTGAGGGCGAGACAGGAGTTGTTGAAGGTCGAGAAGGTCGCCCCTGAGCCTCCTCTTCTCCAGGCTCAAAAACCCAGATCCTTCATGTGCCAAGGTTGGGTGAGGAAGCCAAGGGTTTTTGCACTGCTAAGAGGATGAGCTCACCCACCTGCCAAGGATGCCTTCACAAGCTAAATCAGCCAGTCTGGTGGGACTGAGCAAAGCTGGTGATGCCTGTTTTGCCCCAACAAGGGGGTTGCTGCATGGGGAGGACAGCTGGCAAGCATGCTGAGGTTTCCTGAGGTCAGAGACAGGGAAAGTGGGATGCTGCATATTGGGAAAGGAGTTGAGTGAGATGGTGAAGAAAGAAGCTAGAGGTCACGACAGAAAGGAACAAGGAGAGATGCCTGACAGTCCTAGGACATGGTGCTACAGCTCTAGATAAGCTGATCCTGAGATCCTCAATGGTTCAGAGAACCTGAACCATTCCTCTTCATGCCCCAGGACATGTCAATGCGAAAGCCACCTCTCATTGCATGAGAACCCTAACGCTGTAAAGGAGAGACAGACCAGAGCTGCAAAACACCACTAACCATAACCCAGGGCAGCCCCTTGTCACTGGCACAGCTCAGGGAAGGGGCTTTACCGCAGAAAATCTCTTGGTGGTCGCCAACATCTGTCACATATTGAGGGACATAAGCAGAGCTTGAAGACTGTCAATGAGCGCAGCTTTGACAGGCCTGGCTCTTCTGAAACCTGGCAGATGCAGTCACCTAGACTGATGCTGGGCTGTATTCACTGGGAAGGACCCAGTCGGAGCCAGCAGGACATGGCTCTGCAGCAAGGAGTCGGGCAGAGCAGACGGGATCCTCTATTTAAAGTGTGATAACAGGGTCACAAAAAACTTCCGCCAGCAAAAGCGCTTTGATACCTACAGCTAATTATAGTTGGCATTATCAGGCTGCATTACAATTAGCAAGTCAGTGGCCAGTCTCTATTTCTGATCTGCAACTCAAGGCGGGAAGGTACACCCAAGGATGAAGGGAGAAGGAAGCAGGGGGAGAAGGACGGAGATACCTCAGGGGTGTGTTTAAATAAGCAGCACAGCTGTTTCCGACCGCTGTGGAAAAGCAGGTTTTATTTGGAGGGTGTTTATAAAGAAGGCCAAGGAGAAAGAAACACAACACATCCCGTCAGCAATCTGGGTATCCTCGGGACCCTGCTGCCCAGTCACTCCCAGCCTGAGAGCAAGGTTTGTCAGCACTTTTCAGGTGTGCTCTGGGGTCCCACCAGACTTCCCAGGTCCTGTGCCTCCAAGCACAACCCTGGGATGACTTTTCTGAGCTATTTAGAGGCCAGATTAAAGCAGCACGTAGGAAGAAATTCAACCTCACAACTCTGCTTGCATTTCCCAGAGCCTATTCCTGTTGGCCTGTCCAGTATTCGGTACCAGGCCAGTTGCTTCATGACAGTGCAGGCAAGTGAATGCAGCAACAGCCCCTGGAAATGGATGCATTTTTAGAACTTTTTTTGTTCTTTTCTTTGAAAACCAGAGTTTTATTAAACTTACAACATTTGCTACAAAGAATTTGATGCTAATCCAAGCAGAAGTAACCATTTGATGAGTCCCAAATTAAAATGTTCCTTTGTTTTGCCTTTCAAACATTGTATTTTAATACCAATGTACACTCTGAATAGAAGGTAAATTTGCATGTCCTTCCCCTAAAAATTCTCTGCCAAAACAATGATTTTGTTCATTTGCATTTTGACAATAACAACTGTCCCCCCTCTGACCAACAGCTGTCTGCCCGGGAACAGCGATGCTGGGCACGCCTGGTGACTCACACTGTGCTCTGCAGCCCGCTGCACGCCTGTGCTGCTGGGGGGGGCGGGGCGGGACCTGAACCAGCATCATCCCCCTTCCCTTCCTGGGCACCATCATCCCCCATGGGCACACGCAATCCTGTGTGAACCCAACCTCACATGGGTACAGGTCAGGAAGCATCCCATGGGTGAACACAGCAAAGAGGACGTGGGACATGCTACCGAGCAACCCTGTGCCCACAGATATAAATGTGGCCCGTAAATGGGTCTGCAGGACTTTGAAAGAGGTGGGATCCTGAAGACAACATAAGATGATCTGGAAGTTTCTCTCTCTCAAACTCTAAGCAATATTTAGGCTTGGATCTCCATGCCTGCCACCTTGTCACATTAAGATTCCGTTACCGCCACTTGGTGCTGTAATACATCTTAAAAGAAGATGTAAGAAAAGATCTTTTCCGACTCCCTTCCATGAACCCTCTCAGTGATGAACACCATTTCATGAACAGCATGCACCAAGATGCTTCACCCTCACAATTATCTTAATCTACTTCAGAAACAAAAGTCCACCCATCTACAGACAACAATTAAATAGAACTTACAAAATAAATGAACAAAAATTCCTTTCCTTGGGCTAAACTTCCATTGTTTTGCTCATTTTTCAGGATTCTATCATTTCCAATGAACATGTTGCTCCTTCCTGAACAGCAGGACAGAGCTTGGACTCTTCTGACCAGGCTACATGAGTGTGCTTGAGCGCACATCTGCCTAGGCAGAGAAATTCGCAGACTTGCTCTTGTCTTGCCAGGGGAGAGGACAGCTCCACATGCAGCCCTGGTAGCTAGTTTTCAGAATATCCCCCTGAGAAATTAAAGCTTTTATCGTAATTAAGACGATGCCAGGGAAAATAAAATAAAAAAACCCAACCCAAAACAAACAAAAAAGCCCCCAAACAAACAAAAAGAAAACAAAAAAAACCCAACCAAACCAGCAAATCTGTCCTCACGTGCAATCTGCATGAACAGGTGAGGAGGTCCCTGGAGGCAGCTCAGCCTTCCTGGGACCTTCATCTTCCTCCACTGCCTCCAGCCACCTCTCAGGCTGAGCCTACAGACAGCGAGGCACCAGAACGCCTGCCGTGCCGGCATCCCCACCACGCTGGCAGCCCTGCTGTGCCATCCCCATCTGCCCCAGAAGCTCTGACTCTGGCCTGATCCCCCTTTGCAGGGGACGACCCACCCGGGGAGGGAGGACGTGCCCTTGTTTAGTCTGAGCGCTGCACTCGTGCTGGAGCCGGCTCTTGTTTGACATGGCCCCGCATCCGATGCTGCGCACAGGAATGGAAAAGCTTGTTATTCTGGGCTGACCGTCGGCCAGGCTTGTCCAAGCACAGGAGAGGAGTGATGTGGTTAACGCGAGCTAGCCGCAGAGCCACGACGGTTTTCCTTTCTGGCCTGGCAGCTGCCTCCTCCAGCAGACCACACCGGCTGCCACCGTTGCACGCTGCTGGGATGGGCAGGCAGGTGCCAGGGGTGGGCGTGCGGGTGCGTGCGGGTGCGTGCGGGTGTGCGGGTGCGTGCGGGTGTGCTTGTGCGTGTGCTGTTACATACAGGTGTGCTTGCACAGGGGACTGAGCCTGGATGCTGGAGGCACCAGGACATTCATCCAAAATTGGGCCCCAGCAGCATCTCAGGAATGGTGCAGAGCAGGGCCAGGACACGTCCCATGGGGACACCACCCCCCTAACCCACACCTGTGCTGCCTCCAGCAAGCGTCAGGTGGTCGGTGACCACCCTTCGGGGGCCACCAGCACCCCTCTGTTTCACTCACAAAGCTCCTCAAACCGATAAAGTAGCACCTACAGAAGAAATACATATTAAAACACAACCCATGGAAAATCCTGGGCCTTTTTTTTCTAACTAACCAAAGGGAAGGCAGAATACCACAGGTCTGACTATAAGATATAACCCCAAATGGGTGTTACATGGTTCAGCAGCACCAAATGAGAAAAAGTATTAAAGTATTTTTATGGTCAGAAGAACAGTGCATAAAATCCCACCGAGCTACACACAGCCCTATTCTCCCTTCCGTGTTTCCTCTCCTACAGAAAGTACACAGTTACTAGGGGCAGCTGGATCCATGCCACAGACCCAGCTCTTCTCCTAGCACCCTCCTCCCAGTCCCAGAATGGCCCAGGGGCGGATCTGCACTGGGAGATGGGGACCCACCGCATCATTCTTACAACCACATCGCTCCATGCTAAAGGAAAATTTCCCTCTCTGTTTTTCTCTTAAGTCTTGTGAGCGCATCAGGATTTAAACCCTGCCCTGCATCGGTGCATGAATCTGCATCTTTTTCTCTTCCCTGCATCCCTAGTTCTTCCCAGTTCAGTGAAAACCCCTCGTCACCCTGCCCGAGGCACTTGTCCATGAGAACCTCCCCGGCTTTGCCCAGCAAGGGGTGTGCAGGGATGCAGGATGCTGCTTGAAACAGTGGGGACAAGGAGAATGGGAATTGCATCCCTACAGGCAAATCGTAGCTCATCCAAACTTCCTCCTGGGCCAAATAAGTCCCTCTGAAAAGGCACGATGGGAATTTACAAAGGTCCCTCTTGCAAGAGGGGGAAAAATGCAGGAGAGAAAAGCCCTTGGCGAGCCTCCCCCACGGCTGCCTCCAGCCACCGCGTCTGCTCCACGTCAGGGAAGCGCCATGGAGGTTTGAGGGACTTGAAGGGATTTGCGATGCAATAAAAACATTCTTGCCTGCAAAGCATGAAACCCCAAAAGTTTATGGGAAACCACTGTCTTTGGGATGTCTGCATATCTTCAGGCATCCTGGGAGCTGTAGTTCAAAGAAACCAAGAAAAAGCAATTGGCCGATAATGATGGTTTCTGGATGGAGGTTGTGTGACTATTGGCTCCCACATGAAAGACAGAATTTTTGGGATGTGGAGCCTGTTTCTGCAGCCAAGTGAGAGGAGAGCTCCTTGGCGCCTGGGGCACAAGGGACTCAGCAAGGAGGTGAGGGAGAGCGAGAGGCATTCACAGCCCTTGGGGAAGAGGAAACAGCCTCTACTCTGACCTAGCAACCCAAAAGCCGAGCGTGGATGACTGGGAGGAGGGACACGCTGCAGCTGGAGCCAAGCAGGACAGGCCAAAGCCATCTCCAGGGCCAGGAACCTCACTGTGATCTGTCAGAGATGCTGCCCCTGTGGGGAACATGTCTCCAGTCAGCATCTGTCTGAGGACTGGCTGGCTGGCGGACCACAGCGAGGGAGTGAGCATGAGGATGGGGTCCTCCTCCAGGCCAGGCTGTGAGAGGACACAACACAACGGCTTTCATCTGGTACTACGAAAATCGAAGAACACCAGTCCAGGCTCTGTGACGTCACCTATGAGCTAAAGTCTCTGTGCCTCAGCTTCCCCATTAACTCTTACTATCCAGCTACCCTCAAGGGCTGCACAGATTAACCTTTGCTATTTCAACACCCACAGGCAGCAAAGCTCCTTAGAAGCCCTGTCTACGCCACACCATGCCCAGCATCATTAAATCACCATCAGGCCCATTTCCTCATACACCGTAAAGCACAGCCATGCCAGCCAAGCCCATGAAAAGCATTTTATTCCAACAGAGGAGCCTCTTCATGCAAGTCACCTCCCAGCAGGAGAACATGGTATTTGACATCCTCCTCAGATGAGGCACTGCCCACCAGCATTGCTCCTGCACTTAAAATGCCTTCACTGCACTGAGGGCAGCAAGGATGGACAGAGATGTGACAGTGTTGCACCTTATCCTGGACTAAGCCTGTAATATGGATGCAGGATATGAGACACTTTCATTTCCAACCAAGGAATCCTGCAGCAAAGACCACAACCACTGGGCAAAGCCAATGCTGGAAACACGAGAGATGGCAGGTGACTTTCTCACTATCTGCCTTTCATCACGGGCTTGGGCTTCAGACCACGAGACTGCTCCCTGGTTGTGTAAGGCCCTCTCCACCACTGGATAACATCTGCCCATCAACACAGGCATGACACAGAAACGCGGTGACAAACCCACAACCTAAGACTTTGTACCACCTGACTTAAATGCCAGCGTGGTGTGCTCTGCATTGCTGGCTGCTGGGAGCCCAAAGTCTTCAAAAGTGATTTCAGACACTTAGAAAGCAAACAGCCAGCAATGAAAGATAAACCACAGGAGGGTTTGTCCTCGGAGAGAACCTGTAACCTTGAAGAATCAATAGGAGGTGGATTATTCACACTGGCAATGGCAGCACGGATGCTTTCCAGGTATCTTCCCCCATCATCCTCCAGCCCAGAACATTTCGTAGGTTGTTGCCGAAAACGCATCTTGGTGCACAGCAAACGCTGCCTGTCGGTGGGACACCACCAGAGGCAGGTCCCCCAGGACACAGCACTCTTAACACCTCGCTGCAAATCCATCCAGGCTGTCATACAGCAAGTTTCTTTCCAACTTCTCAGAGCAAACCAAGAGCTGAATTTCTGAAGGGTCTGCAGAAAGATTCCTCTTTTTTTTGAAGAGCTGTGCTTTCTGCTCTAGAGGAGAACAGCAACTGGAGATGTTTGTGAGTCAGTTGTGCTTTTCAGAGACAATGGAGAAGGTACCCTGAAATGGTCAAGGTCACAACAGGTAAGATGGAACACCCTGTCTCCAAGATTTAGGGCATCATGCTGGTGCCTCTTCCTTTCTTTTCCTTGACTGCCAAACTCGCACAGCAATCCTGATCTCCTCTGGAAGTAAATCCCAAATTTACTGAAATCACCCAATGGACACAGCCTTTTCCCTGCTCCAAGGTGACTCAGTCACACTTTCTCCATAGGGAAGGGTTCCACCAGGCGGGTGGTCTCCTGACTCTCCCCAAAGCATCATCAGGAGGTCCATACCTCCAGTAAATACCCGCAGGCCCTCAGGATGGGGCTGTGCTGCTAACACCCACAGGCTCAGCATCTGGGATGCAATGCTGGCACTTGTTCTACCCTCCGAAGGGAGAAAGTTTGGAGCATTGTCTTGCAATGGTTGTCTCCACTCACTTCCAACCTCAGTCTGGTGTCCGGTAAAACCCAGCTGAGGAAGACAAATGGTGGGGGCTTCAGGAGCAGAGGAGAAACCATAACCACCACCCCCCAACACCAGACAAAACGCAGCTCCCCAGCATATGCCTTCCAACACCTATGGCACACAGAACAGCTCAGCCATTGCTTAACGATCTCTTGCACCTTAGGATCATAGAATCATAGAACGGTTTGGATTGGAAGGGACCTTTAAAGGTTATCAAGTCCAACCCTCCTGCATTGCTCAACCCCATTACAAGGATTTTCATTGCACCATGAGCCTCAGCAATGCGTGCCTCCAAAGCAGAGCTTCAGGGAGGGAAGGAAGGAGCAGGAGGCTGATGTTACAACCCATCTCTGAAAGGAAAAGCAACCATCTGGGTTCAGAGTCTCTCTCAGCAGCTTGGAGGAGTGCACACACACAGAGGCACACCGCCATGTTTTGATACAGGTTGGTTCAGCGCTCCCTAGACACAGAAGTTGGGCCTCCTGCCGTCATTTCACTAAGCCCTCTCTTTGAATTTACGCTGCTTTTCAGATCAGACTGGAAATGCTGACATCGTTCCCTTACACCAGGAGTCACTCCCGAAGCTACTGTCTCTTTTTCCAAATGAGTCAAACCAGCAAAGGGTTATTAACCAGGGAGAAAATGAGGACAGGGAGGGAATGTGCTGTTCTTTGATAGGAACTATGCTAATGAACTTTAGAAAAATAAAGATCAGAAAAGCCTCAATGACAACTTCAACCCTAGACAAGCTGCAGTCAGACCCCAAAGCAAAAACAGCCAAGAGAAAAGAGGGGAAAGTCCACTGTGGCTCCAGCACCTTGCAGCACCAAGGGACCATGTTCAAAACCTCTCGCCTCCAGCACCAGTTTGTTTGATTAAAGCAGAGTCTAACATCAGGCTCATCGCAGAGGTACCCTGAGCCCCTCTGCTAATCTGGGTGTGATGTCAGTCAGCCATAACCCAGCTGTGGTAGAAAACACTATTACGTGATGGTTGATCGATGGTTTCGCAAAACATGAGCGACCAAGAGCACCACTGCAGGTACTGGTCCCTGTCTCCTCCTTCAGCATGTCCCACAACTCACTCCCTGGGGACGTGTGGCCACAGTGCCTGCTCTCTTTACTCCTTGCAGCGGTTAATCCATGGCAAGGAAGAGGAGTTGCTACACCCTGATGCTCAGGACTTTCTGGTGCAAGAGGATTGAACTCTTGCGGCTTTCAGGTTTGCTTGAATCGTTGGCTTTAGTTCTCTCAGCTGCTGAAGGGACTCTGCTTTTATAGGACCAGGTCCCACAGAGCACTTAACCATGTGCTCATCTCCCAGGGTAAGAGCAGCCCATGGAGATCAATGCTTCAGAAAATGCGCTTTCCTGGATCAGGGCCACAGTGGTAGAGCTACCACCACCAAAGCCATACCTGAATGGGACCTCCCAGTGCTGTGTCTCCCCAGGAAAAACAGCAAACCTATACTGAATACCAACCTATATTTTAGGTGTTTAAAAATAAGCAAACTTACCCTCCTCTACAAAGTAACAGAAATCCTGGAAAAAAACAGAGCACAAACTGTACCTTCACACATCCCCCACCAAGCGCCAACCCAGGGCGAGAAGAAGGAGGCTAAGTCCAAAGAGAGTCACATTTTCTAGCGAACATGTTAGCACAGCCCTGGAGCTGGTGGTGACAGGTAAACTCGCTGCAGGGAGCCCCCGGGCTCCCAGCGCTGTGCTGGGCTCAGCGGGAGCTGGGAGGCTGGACCCTGGTGGGATGGATGTTCTAAATTAGGAATGAAAAACATTCCCCCCTGCTCAGCAGAGGGGTACGCTCAAAGTGAGCCCTTGTCTGGGACATCCAGCGGGCGAAGTGAGGTGACGATGACAGCTCCGCTGGAGTCCAAAATATACTCGCAACTTGTTTTGAATTACCTTATGCAGGGCTTTAAAAAAATACACTTAAAAATTTCCATCCAACCCGGCTGCAGAGCTGCAGGAGGACCTGGGGTTTCTTTCCACGCAGCCACTCCAGTGATGCTGATCTGAATTTTTCCCCCTGGGTATTGAAAAGAGAAAAATCTTGGGGAGGGTAGCGCTGAGAAGACCAAGGAGGACAAAGCCACCCGCTGTGCTTTGGCAGTGATTTTGAATGATGACCACAAGGCATCCACGCCAGTAGCTGCAGGTGGGAGTGATGCTCCCTCTGAGCACCCCTGTCTCTGCAGAGGTGGCTGCCCCACGGTGCCCAGACCCCATGGATGCATCAACCTTACAGAAACCCACAAAGCTGATGTGCTCCACCAGCATCACAGTGCAGCCCTCACTGGCATTGAAAGCTCCTGCTTGTGGCTCAAATCAACGCGACTACATTACAAACAAACCTGTAGGAGGGAGAAGGAAAGAAAGAATCCCTCGAGGAATGTGTGAGGCAACGGAGGACCTAAAAATAAACACCAACAAAAAGTCAATCGAGAAACAGAAAGCTAAAATCCCTTATAACAGAGGTTGCCAGCCAGGGGAAGAAGATGCCTGGCACCCTGTGCTCTGACTCTGCCCACTGAGGCTCCTGCAGAGAGTGAGGGACACCTGTGCACATCGCTGAGGGACCAAGGGGGCATTGCTGCCTCTGAAGTAATGCAGGGCTACCTCCAACAGAGCCCTGCTCTTGTGCAGGGAAACGTGGTGCTGAGGTTCCTTGCTGCTTTATAGCTTCGTTTTTTCAAATTATGGGCCAGCCAACCCCAAGGAACCAAGATGCTTGCACCAAACTCCCCATTCCCTCCTCTGCTCCCTTTCAAGCTCTAGAAATGAAGCAAATCTGTCCTTTCCAGTGCTGGTCACTGTCTTTCCTACATCCCTCAGACGAGATCATAGAATAATAGAATGGTTTGGGTTGGAAGAGATATGAAAGATCATCTAGTTCCAAACCCCCTGCAGGGACAGGGACACCATTCATTAGATCAGGCTGCAAAAGAGGGGCAACAAAGCTGGGAAAGGGTCTAGAGTCTTGCGAGGAATGGCTGAGGGATATTGGGTTGCTCAGCCTGGAGAAAAGGAGGCTCAGGGAAGACCTTCTTGCTCTCCACAACTCCCTGAAAGAAGCTTGGAGGCAATGGAGAAGACAGGTGGGGTTGGTCTCTTCTCCTAGGGAACAAGTGACAGGACAAGAGAAAACAGCCTGAAGTTGCTCCACGGGTTAGGGTTAAGCTGGACCTGAGGAACAATTTCTTCCCCTTGAGGGTTGTCCAGGGCTGTCCCAGGCTGCCCAGGGCAGTGGTGGAGTCCCCATCCCTGGAGGGGTTTCAAAGCTGTGGAGATGTGGTGCTGAGGGACATGGTTTAGTGGTGACCTGGCAGTGCTGGGTTAATGGTTGGACTCGATGATCTTAAAAGTCTCTTCCATCCAGAATGATTCTATGCTTCTCAGGACTCATCTCTGTGCTTGGCTCTGCTATTTGCTCCCTTCCAGGCCCCTCCAAGGATGCGTGCCCTGACCCAAGCTTCTCACTCCCCTGAACACGTGCCATCACAGACAGAAGCCTCAGAGCGTGGGCCACGGTGATCTCACAGCTGTAAGGCAATGGAAACATTCTTGGAAATTGTATAAAAGGCTCCGCATGGCAACTCACTTGCAATGTGAAATTCAAATGAGCATTTAAGCACTTCATAGGATAAGAAAAATCTGGCCTGGACGCAACTGTGGGAGACGAGAAGGGTGGAAGAGCCCTGGGTTTATCTACCAGACACATAAGAGAAATCCAAGCCCACTGGAAGATCTCAATGCAAGGGCAGAAACCCATTCTTGTCCTCTACGTCCCCAAGGCCTGCAGGGGAGAATGCGTCCCCAAGAGTAACTGGGGGAACCCCTGTGTCTGTGCCACCCAACCCACCATGGTGCTGGCTACAGCATCGGAGACCATCTCTGTGGCCAAGCAGACATGTCCTGTTTGCACCCATCCATCCTTGAGACCAACATCCTCCTCCTGTCCCCACCCCGATCACGGCAGCCCTGGCACAGCCCACCTTCTGGTTACGAAGGAGCGGAGGGACACGAAGCAAGGACAAGCCACCTGGGAGCAGGGGGACAGGACAGGAGCAGGCGGGAGGAGGTAATTCGATGATTTGCACTTGCCTCCCCCGCCCCGGCATCAGGCTCGGGTGACTAATGCTCCAGGAAGGGGATGCTGCTCTCTTGCAATAATACACGCTGCTAATCCACGGGTTTATCTGCCGCTTCCGTGCGCTGGCGGTGGGAGCCAGCACCATCCTGCCCAGCTCCCCGCACACTCCCGCGGGAAGCGCGTGGCCGCCTACGGCTCCCACCGAGCTCACCTCCCTATGTGCCTCCCAGCTTCCCTATAGCCCCTGTCCCAGCTCTTCCTTTCTCCCTCTTTTTCAATAAAAGCTTTAGGTGGATTAAAGGGTGTCGACGGAGTGTTTGATTTAATAAAATGAGCTAGAAATGACTGGGAGCCTCTCCCCCATAAAAGTTAATTGCCTGGGCTGGGAGAACATAGCAGGGATGGGGACTCTTGCCCAGGGTCAGCACTGACACAGGGCACCCCTCTGCAAGGGCAGGGAACCATGAGGGCATGGGAGTCCCTGGCTCGGGCAAAGCTCCCAGCAACCGCCAGCCCACAGCCCACTGCTGGTACCTCCCAAAACCACTGCTCCTTCTGGGAACCCTGCACCCCCACCTCCATCGGTGAGCAGGGACCAGCAGCCTGCCCTGCCCATCGCTTCCACATCCAGCACCTCACCACTGTCTCCAAAGCAAGAGCCTCAGATAAGCCCAAAAGGACATGCCCAGGGACGCAAACACCAGCCCCAGGGTCCCCAAGGGCAGTGTACAGCTGGGTCAGTGCCAGCTCTTTGCCCAGGAGCCCCACGGGCAGGTAACCTGCCACCGGTGGCAGCCGACGCCATGCAAGTGGTGGGGCATGTGGCTCGGCAAGAACCCAGCTCTCCAGCTCAGGAATGTCCAAATAAATACAGAAATACATAAAAAGGCCATAAATAAGGTTGCCTGAGATGGCTGTTTGTCTCCCGCCTGGCCAGGACCCCTCTCCCCCACCGCTGTTTGCCTTGGCAGATGACAGCTGGGTAATTTGTTTCCATTGCAATGAAGTCCTAATTAACTGGAATAAACTTTTTACACTAAGTGTGTTTGTTTAACAAACTGGCTCTTTCAGAGCCTCACCCAGACCTGATTGATGCATTTGAGGGGAGTGGAAACACGGTGGGTGCTTGGGCATTAAAGCTGCAGTGTCTGAGCAGGCGAGGGCTGAAAGGGCTCTCTCTGTGTTTGGGAAATCAAAAATGACACCTCTGATGTCTGGACCAGGACAGGGATTTCAGCACGGCCTTTGTGTACAAATATTTAGGTTTTCACATGGGCTGTGGCTGACACCACCTCCAAGGTCCTTGCTGCTGAGGTGAGCAGGATCTTGTGGCTAGGAGATCCCCCAGGACCACGCTCTGCACCAGTGCAAGGAGGGAAGATCCATCATACTGGACTCACTGCTGACAGCAGAGAAGTGCGTTAGGATGCAGGTGGTCACTCCTGGTGACAGCGCTAGCGGCTCTGACCAGCCAACAAAATCCCAAAGGTGTGACTCCACAGGATGCTCTCACCAAAGCAGGACCAGTGTCCTATACTGCCCCCTCCCCACCTTCGGAGATCAGCTTCATCACCTGTGAAGCCAGTAATTTGCAACAGCAAAACCAAGATGGTTAGAAACTGGTTAGAATTCTGAGACTGGTTTCTGGTTTGAAACAGCAACACTTGCCAGCTGAGGGGAGGCAGGGGGAATGAAATGAAAGCTCAGAAGCAGTCTTCACCCTCAGAGCCAACCAGTTGGTCTGGAAATGGCAAAGCTGAGTGGCCACACTGCAGAAGAGTGATCCAGCACAATCAGGCTTGGCATCCTGGCCCTGACGCATGCGGCCAAGCATCATGTGCAGGCAGAGAAGCTTCCTGGAAACATCTGGGAACAGGGGAAGCATCTGAAGAGAGCAGCTCACATGCTGTACCTTCGTCGGGAAGATTGCTGCTGAGAGCTGAAGGACCCTCAGGACAAGCAATGCTATGGCCACACATCTGCTAGACAGTGGCCTAGGAACCAGGACACAACCTTTGACTAAAAGAGGGACAAAAGAGGAACACAGAGGGGAAAAGACGATCAAGTACCACTGGCACTGGTGCCTGAAGGCAGGTGCCAAGTACCACCCCGACAGCTCCAGCAGGACCTCTCATGGGGTGGAAAGCAGAGATAACAGCACAGCTCCACAGTAGGGCGAGGGTCACGCTGAGCCCCATGCTGGAGCTGTATTTCAGCTGTCTAATGAGATAGCTGCATGAATAATAAGCACTTCTGGAAAACAAAGCACCTCTGACATCCGAGGGGGAGAATGAATGCAGCTGAGCTCTCCCTGGGTGCTTTTTCCTTCCTACTTCATACTGCAAAGAAAAACCTGTAATGGCCCTTGCTTGAGTGCTGTCAGCTCCAGAGGTTTTTGAGGCATTTGAGCTTTTTGGAAGGCTTGGTTTTAATGTTTTTAAATGTAAAAAAATGGGGTTTTGCAGGCCCTAGTGTTCCCTCTGCCTCCTTCTCCAGCCTGCTTCCTCAAAGCACTGGCAGGTATTTCCATTTACTGTGGGGCAAGAAGGTGTTTTCTTGTGGTTGGAGGTTTAGCAGATCTCCCCCAGCCCCTCAGTAAAATGCCCCTACTTTGGGGTCTCCCCACAGTTCAACCTGCCCTGCTGTCCACAGCTTGATTCAGTCAAGTCTTTAATTAGGTATAAATACCATTACCCAGTGTTTCTTTAGTAATTATTAGAGGCTTCTATCACCTTCAGAGGCATCTTCAGGATGTGCTGAAAGCCACCAGTGGCCAGACTGATGGCAGAGATATGAGCTAGCTGCCCAGGCTCCCGAGGCAGTCCATGGAGAGGATGAGGCACTTCTGGAGGAGGAATTAGTTTCCCCATAAATTAGATGGTGATGCTCAAGGTGGTGCCCTTTTACATGATGTCCCAAGCCTGAAGGGACAGCCAAGCACCCACCCCCTCGTCCCTTCCTGTTTCGCCGCGCTACTCCAAGTCCTATCTTTGTTAGTGCCTCAAAGCCTTAGCTCCCACCTCTGCACACACTGCTTTGTCAGGATGCAGTAAACACAACGCATTTTTCCTCCTTTAATGTCCTCAGACACACTGTTCCCTGAGCAAATTAGTGCTATCTACATGTCTGCTCAGTACAGCCCAAGTAAATCAGCATATTCAGCTCGATTATTCCCCCCCCCACAAGCTAAAAGCCAGAGGAGAAACACCAACGCCACAGCTCAGAGACCCGGCTGATTGCTCTTCACTGTTATTTTCACCACTGCCAGCAATTTTTGCTTCTCAGAAGCTCAGGTGGCTCAAAGAAGGGCTGCAGAGACACCACCCAAGCACACACTGTGCGTCAGCTGCAGTCCCTGCTGAAGCAAGGCAGGAGACATTGTGAAGTTAGGAAGAGCATGGGTAGGTTTGGGATGACATTGCAAACAGCCAGTCCTTCCCAGGAGATGCTGCCTGCCAGGGGACTCGGGAACAACAAATCGCCCTTCTACAGAACAGCATCTCTGGCAGGTGAGCATGAGGCCACCTCTGGTACTCCACACAACCGAGCACTCATACCTGCTGGGTTGCCCATGGTGACAGTGGTCTTGGGCAAGGATCTCTTCTGAAGAGAGTGCAGGTTGATGGAGCTGCTGATGGTTCTGTGGCCCAGATGTCTATCTGGCACCACACATGAAAGCATGGAGAGAAAATACCAGGACTGTGTAGCTCAATAAAAAGCCAAAGTAATCTGTGATTGTTCCAGGAAAGTGTATCAGAGACCTTGCTCGTGCTGTGCTGATGGGCAAAGCAGCAAGCTCTTGAGATGATGCAAGGCAGTGATGCTGAGAAAGAAACATGAGGAACGGGAAATTATCCACTCCGGAGCAGAGGTTTAAGGTACTCCACACTACTGAAACCTGCCACGATTTACGTGATCAGAAGTCTCTGCGTAGGAGGGGTGGCAGGGAAGGAAGAGGAGGGCACTGTAGACTCACAATACATACCGTTATGTATTTTTCTTTAGAATTACAGATCTTTTCACAGTTGGTGCTTGAAGAAGTACAGATTTACCTTCTCACTAAGGACTGGGAAGAGGCACGGCACATCATCTCAGCCAGCACCAGGACTGCAGGAGTTCAACTTTAAATATATGTTCCCCATGGATAGAAAAAAATAATACATTATAAAGGATTTTGGTTTGCAAGCCACGTGCTAGAAGACACAGAGCCAGCAGTAAAACATCACGTGCATTTCTAAACACGATAGTTGGTAACTTCACTGCAGACATTAATGTGCAGCAGGCAACAAAAGGTTGCCTCGAGAGGCAGCCCAGACTGGCAGAAGTCCCCACAGACCACGGAGATGGTGGGGCACACTCAGTGCTGAAAAACAGCCATTTTCACATCCAGGAGATGGGGTAAAACTGACTGTCAAGACAGACTTGAAGAAGAAGAGGGAAAAATTGAGAGCTCTTTAAGGGGAGTTCACTGCACGTCTGTGAAGTCCCAATTTCATAGTTAGGAAAATGAGCGATCTGCTTAAAAATTCCCTTTGCTAAATGAAGGCTCAGAGTGGCAGTAGAATACAAAATGGAAAGTGGTCAACACAACTGAAAAATTACAATGTGTAGAAAACTGATAAGGGAAACTAAAGAAGGGGAAAGGAAGAGAAAATGCGTGGCTGGATGTGTAAAATTTACTACTAGGAGCCAAACAAATTCTAGCAATTGGACCATTTGTAAGGAGCAACAGGACCATTTTTAAGCACAGATTGAGGGACTGCCCACAGTGATTAGGAAAAAAAAAAACATGCAGTCAATAGATATTCTCTGTTTGGGGAAAAAAGCAGAGCAAAGTATCTCCTAGGAGAGAGCAAGCTTTGCTAAACCATTAGTATCTCCAATTACGTTAAGGTGGACAAATAGCACTGAACAGCCAGCACAGATAATAGGTACCCAGAGCTGGGCAGAGTTTTCTGAGCTCTGCTCCTTGGCTTTGAGCAAACTTTGGTGGGCCACGTCCAGTTGGCAAATGGCTCCTTCACAGCAATATTCACACCCAGCAGTGAAGATGACCTAGTTAATTACAAAATGGTCAGCCTGATATAGGACCCAGAAGCCAGGGCTCATGCGGAATTAAATTAAGAAATAATTAAAGGATATAAGTTATAATTAAAGTCAGTCAGCATGTCTTTGTGGAAAAGAGATCTCATCAACTCTTCAGCAAATAAAAGCTGAGCTGAAAAAGGCACTGTGTACGTGATGGCTGTGCAGGCAGAGCGCTAAGTGCTTCCTGACACTCGGATTTTAGAAGATAGTACTACACGGTATCAATAAAGCATGTTAAATAGATTAAGAGCCGGCTGACAGGTCTCAAACAGAAGTTGTCAATGGGGAATCGTTAGCGAGGCTCCGTGGGGAGCATGCTAGTCGATATTTTCATCGATGATCGAGAAGAGAATACAAAATCCTTGCCCAAAAAAATGAGCAGATGACAGGAAGATTGATGTAATGGTAAATATTGATGAGGAGAGAGTGAAATGTGGGTTGCTTGGTAATGCTGAGCCCATTCAAACACTGTATCTGTTAATGCAGCCCAGCACAGAGTGACACACCTACGGAGAAGGATTTCAGGCCGTATTTATGAACAGGGACTGCATCCCAGACAAGAGAGAGCCTCCAGAAAGGCTCAAGGGTCACCACGGGTGACCAACCCAACACAAGGCTCTAATGTGATGCTGTGATGAAAAGAGCTGATGCAGTTCTTGGGGGAGAGGAGAGTTAACGTGTATTGCTCTGCACAGACCGACACAGAAACACTCCTGCAATTAAGGGCTCACGTTTAGAAGGGGACACTAAAAAAATGGAGAGGCTGAAGGGATGAGTCACAAGATTGATCTAAGGGCTGGAGAAAATATCCTGCTGCAAAAGATTTGAGCTATATTGAGTTCATTGAGCAAAATGCTGCCGCCACCCCCCCCAACAAACCAGAGTAGTGCCAACTGCTCTGATCCAGCGAGAGACAGAGAGCCAGGGACTGGGAGCTGAAGCCCAAGTTCAAACAAGTTTTGGGTCAGGATTAGATATCTCTCAGAGATGCTCTGAGGGCAACCAAAAACCTTTACAGCTTGCCAAGGACCATGTGGGCAGCATTTACATCCCTCCAGCACACAAGAGGCCAAACAGCACCATCTACTAGACCCTTTCATACCTAAATACCACAGAAGGGAATCCCAGCAGATAACTGGAGCTCCAAGGCCAACATCTCCCTCTGGGTACCTGGCTGTGGGACCGATGGCCGCTGTGGGTGGCAGCATTACCTCCCATGCCAAAAGCATCTCTGTGTTGACTCACTGCAGCAAGCACTTCACTCTCTTGCCTAGGGGAGAGCACAGCCTTGGTTATTTTGTTAAAAAATGTCCATCTTCCTACGCTCGATTCCCTTTCCATGATTAATGCAGAGTGTAGCAAATGTGGAAGGGCTGCAGCTGGTGCATAGGTGGCTTCTGTGCCAGTCTCTGTTCTGAGATGGCAGTGTTGTCCTCCCATCCTGCGAGGTTCACACCAGCAAGGCAGACAGATAGCATTTCAACATCTCTACCAAAGAGCCAGGGGCCTCCAGCAACCAGACACCAACCAGCCGTGTCCACTCAGCTCCCTGGTTGCAGAAGAAGTAGCAAGGAGAGGTATCCCATGGTGAGTGAGGGGATCTTCTACTTAGAGGCACATCGGCTGAGGATCAGCCCCAACACCAGTGGGGACTCTGTGGGGACAGAAGCTCAGCCAGCACTACTGGGAAGGCGCCTGGTTCGTGGGAACACGCACCCTGCAGTCAGGACAAAAGGAAGTGCAACATAAAGACACTGAGTCCTTGTGCAACAGTGCTGGAGACAGGGAATCAGGGCCAGGCAGGTTTTTAATTGGACTGGAACTGAAATTACAGGGGGGGAAAGAAACCCCACCCTTGCTTTGGTTTAAAGAAAGGGGCTGGGGGGATAGGAGAAAAAAAGCCCTTCAAGTTTCTATGACAACTGGCACAGTAAGAGCCTACACTGCAACCTCACTTAACACATTAAAAGCTGTACAGAAACAGCGAAAAACAAAACTTTGTGCTACTACCAGGTCCATGAGGGCTGTTCCCAGCTGCAGAGCAAGCATGCAGCAAGGTGGTCCCCTGGCCTGGGCATCCAGAGCAGGACAGCATGGGTTCAACCAGCCCAAACAACTCCTCCTCCTGTCCCATGGGCTTGAGGGCCTACTGAAACCAAGTGGCTCCTTGGCCCAAGGGAGGCTGGGACAAGTATTTAACAAGACTATTTAACTCTGGGTATCAAGGGTCCTGGTGCCATTCAGGACATCTCTGTCCTCACAGATCTACATGTAGAGCACCCCATCATTGTCCTCCAGCCCCAGCAGGCATAGAACAAGCACACAAGCAATAAAAAAAGAACATGAATAGGGGCTGTAATGACACATTACAAAACCAGTAGTCTTCAGCAGGACCTACCAGGCACATAACCTGGTGCTGCTCTGCTGGGCTGCCTGAAGAATGAGGCAGCAGCAGGACAGCCAGTCTCTTTACACAGGGACCTGCTTGCTTCACTGGGCACAGAGTGGCACCAGCTTTTACACCTTCAAAAGCAAACAGCAGGTTGCTCAGATGCCACAAGGTGAAGCAGCAGGGCTTTGCCTCCCCTGTCTCAAAGCTTCCAACTCTGCCACCACTGCTCCCATCACCATCCCATTCCATCTGCACCCACAGAGCTAAGAGGAGCCAGTACTCCTGGTAGCACAGCAAATGTTCCTACAACCGAAGCTGGAGAAGCATTCTCCAACCCTGTGAAAGTGGTTTTGGGGCAGTTTCTTGCAGCATTGAGCATCCCATGGCTCTAGTACAGAAAAGCGTCCTCAGCATTGCTTCTCTCCCCTTGCACCATCTGCGCTGTCTCTTACTCCCTCCTTTCACTCCATGTCCTCCTCCCATTGCTTGGCACTTAGCAGGTGAACCTGCACTACTCAAAGAGCATCCCAGCAGAACGACTCTCAGCCACTGCAACAGAAGACCAGTGTAGCATATATGTCTGTTATTAATATCATTACTATAACAAGAATGACTGAGTTAAAGAGGCAGTGAAATGAACACCCAGCTTAGGAACACATCTAGCTTATTATGATGGCCCTTAATGCTTCCGAGATGTAAACACTGATTTCTAGATCCTTAAAACCACCATAGTTTTACAAGATAATGACTCAGCAACAAGACACTCACTTTCATCTAAGTGCTGGCACGGAAAGGTTTTAGACTAAGAGATGAAAAGTTCTACTTTAAGAGCAGGGTGACACCAAATTAGCTGCAGAGACATCTTGGTGTAATGAAGACTGCAAGGCAAAATAAACATCATCTGCTGCTTTATGTAAGGTGGTTTCAAAGGTTTCTTGTGTGTTTACACATCTGAGGCAGGCAGCAGCCTTTAATCTGCAATGGAGATGAAGACACGAGGTGTGTCTATAAAAGGGCTGTGGGATTCTGCCCGAGCAAGAATGGGCTCTGAGACATCAGGTCTCTTCAGCATGGCCACAGCATCCCAAGGGATGGAATGAGCAGATCAATGAAGAATGTTGTGTCGCTACAACAGTGTCTCTCTTGACACCTCAAAAGTGCCTGGCAAATATTAACTGTTCCCAAGTGACGACTCTCTTGACAGCTGAGGAGAGGAGTCAGCACAGGGAGGGAGTGCAGGCAGCTCCTGCAGCAAATCACTGACACTTTAATTAAGCCCAGGTATTTCAGTCTACATTTGCTAAGGGTTTTATGATTGTTATTACTACCAAAATTTCTTTCCAAGTTCCAAGAACTTGAGTTCCAGTCGGTCCCTGACACTGAAGGGCGACTACACGCCAGAGGGAATCAGCAGACGCACCAGCCTCTCTCAGTTCCTGTCAAGACACCTCAAACCAGCCCTGCCAGGAGGGTTATTAAGCAAAAGCATCTGTCCCAGGGGAGCCTATTGCTTTCTCTGAGCATGGTGTCCCTGGGTGTTCAACCAGCATGCTTAGGAAACTGCCTCGACAAAGCAGTTGAGGGCCCTCTGTCAGAAGTGTGGACAGACTTCTGGAAGCCCAGATAGTCTAACAATATTATAGCTGTATTAGCAGCTTCCAAAATTGGGGTGACAAAGGAGCAAGGAGCTCAGGGGATAGATTCAGCCCATGAAGTGTTTCTTTCCTGGTCCCTACAAACACTAGCCAGATCCCAGATAGAGAGGAACTGCAGGAAGGGCTGCAATTTGGGAGGTAAGTGCCCAATCTGCATTAGATGAGAATTACTAGGTTGGGACATATCATTCTGACATCTACATAACCTGCTTTGGAAACACAGGAAGGCATCTGTACTTTTTCACACAACCAGTGTAGGTGAGGAGACCTGTGCAGATGTTGTCTCACTGATGGACTCATAGCCATTCCCAATACTCCAGGCTCCTCTCTCAGGTGTTCCTGCTTAGAGGACCATTTTCTTCCTAAAGTGGTCTCTAGCCCCTTCAGTTCTTGAGTGATGTAACTTCTTTAACATTAATGCTTCAGCCTTCTTGACTCAGGCTGCATCCTTCCATTTAGTGTGGGAAGAGGGAGCATTACCTCTCAGACACAACAAAAGTCAGAAGTCACCACTCCTGACATAGGTCAACTCTTGCAGAAACATCCATAAACACCCTCACTGAAACTCTTGAAAGTAAAAGTGTCTCTCCCAGAGCAGGCAACAACATCATTTCAGCTTTTGGTGGTTCCACCCTAGGCACCTCTGACTTCCCACACAGAGGTCCACCTTCACTACACTTTCCTCTGTGCTTGCCACACTACATTTGGGGCAACCCAGCAGGACATCTTACCTTAAAGCCTCTTGGATGAACTGGGCAGAGATGAAGAGCCAAGGGTAAATGCCATCAAACACATCTCTCCATACCCTTGATGAGTACTGGACTATTCCTGGTGCTTAGGAAACACTCTACTGCTGTCTGAGGTAGACCAGTAGTAACTATGGGGTGAGGGAACATAATAACAGCATTTCCACTTCTGAAGAGAAAAGGCAACAAAAGAAGGAAAGGCATCACTCAGGGAGACACAAGGAAACTCAGCTGACGGACAACCTGATGTCCAGGGAGGAAGAGGACACCTGATAAGAAAAAGCTTCTGAACATGGCAGGAATGAAGCAAGATTCACTCCCAGTACAAGAGGTGATAAAAGCTACTCCTCAGATTTCTGGCATGTATATCTTTCCTTTTTCTGTTTAGAAACTGCATCTGCTGTGAGAGCCCAAAGCCACCAACTCAAGAGCAGGGATGCTCTGACATCGCTCCTGTGGTGCGGGAGGCTTAGTCAGCAGGGTGAACTTGCTGCCTCTGAAGCACAGAAAAGGGAAAGCAAAGACACAGTCAAGTCTGCTCCGGCACATGAGGGCTGGAGACCAGCCACCCACTGCCAGACTTCTCTCAGATCACCAGCCACACCACACAAATGTGTTCACAAACCACCACAGCTCAGAAACCAGCTTCAGCAACCAGTACCTTCCTGTGCTCCAGCTGCTCAGCAACACCTTGCCCAGGGCTCAGGGAACATGTCCGCAGAGCTGCTACAGGAGTGCTGAGCTCTCCTGAGCCCACAGCAGGTCCACCAGACCTCTGGTAGCTGCCAGGGATCTTCCTCTGCTGAGGAAGGCCAGCAGTAGTAACAACAGTACTAATGAAATGACAGACAAAGAGAATCAGAGAAGCCAAGAAAAGCTCTACCTGTTCCCAAGACATCAACTTTCCCTGCTCCAACCCCCCACGAAGCAAGCTGAAAGATGCAGCCTCACTCTGGCCCAGCCCTCCCCTTATATAGGGACATGACTCAGTCTGGTCATGACTATCCCATTGGCTGGCTCAGTTGTTTATCTCAGATCTGACCCCTCCCAGTTGCAACCCCTCCCAAGTGATTGGGCCAGCAGCTGCTGGTGATAATTAACCTGACCTGAACCCAGGACAGATGAGCATTAACCAAAGTCAAAATATTATGATTAGCCACATAGATATCACAAAGCCACTCGGCCAAACCATGGAGGTCCTGCAGCCTTGTGGCACAGAGAAACAAGATGGCACCAATAAAGAGACCCTGTATCTACAAGACCTTCTGCACCAGCACCCACTGTTCTGACCCAACAGCTCTGCAACTTCAGTGAGATGGGAAGCCTGTGTTCTCCCATGGAAGGTGGAGAAACATCCCTCGTTTCTCTCATGAGACGAGCTATAAAAGTAGCACTGTAATTGTTCCTATATATGGCCAAAACCACCCCACAGGAAAACCGAAGGCTTCATATATTTCCTCTAAATCTCTTCCTTAAAGCTGCACGGAAGCTTCAGCGGGAATAGGGACACTAGAGATGCTCAGATCTTTTCTTTTGGAAGCCTGTTTGTCAAAGCACACGCTCTCCAAAAACACACAGCAGCGCTACAAGAAACAGCATCACAGTCTTGGAGGACTGTTGGTAGAGGTCACAAAAGCACAGTTCTAAGTCCTTTGCCAAATGCGCGTTCATTTTGTTGTTGCATCCACGATGACTCCATAATATCCTGAGATCCCTGATCTCCCAGAAAGCCCTCCAGGATTAAACAGCCTGAGAAATGGCTTGGGTTGTATTTTCAGAAGTCTTTAGCTGCCAGTGGTCATGGAAAGCTGATGATCAGCACTGCCTTGGGGTGAGCAGGCAGAAGAGCTCCTCCTATCAGACTTTTCAGTACCAACCTACATGACTAGCACTGTTTTAAAAACTTTTGGCAGCAAAAAGAAGAGAAAACAGCAGGTAACTAAAGAACACACATGCACCTGACACTTGAGCTCCCCATCACAGACAGTGAGCAGGCAGCTCCATCAGGTGGTCCATGACACAGGCTGCTGTCCCTGCTGGCCTTGAGTATGCCTCCTCAGATGCTAAGAGCAACTTGGGCCAAGGATGCTGCCTTGGTGACCACTGTATGATGGGAAGCAGCTCTGCAGGGACATTTTGGAAAGCAGCAAAGAAAGAACAGGTGCAGAAGAACAGTGAGTTTTGGAAGAGAAACTTCCTCAAGCCAGTTCCTTCTGAATCTTCCAAAACCACACTCCTCTGATAACCTGCACATCAGAACACTGCTCCACAGCTTCAAAACCACATCTGGTGGTTTTTTCAGAGAAAAAAAAAAAAAAGGTGATAACATAAAGATGTTCACTTCGCAAAACAGAGCGGGAGCAACATGAAGTCCCACATGCAACTTGCTCAGCAGCACAACACCTCAACGTGAGGAAGAACTTCTTTACTGTAAGAGTTGTAGAACATTGCAATAGACTCCCCAGAGAGGTTGTGGAGTCTCCTTCTCTGGAAATTTTCAAGACCCGTCTGGATGCATTTCTTCGTGATCTGCTCTAGTTTTGTCCTGCTCTGGCAGGGGGGCTGGACTCGATGATCTTCAGAGGTCCCTTCCAACCCCTAACATTCTGTAAGTCTGTGATTCTGTGAACTGCTTTGTGGTCACGGCCAGAGATGAACCTCTCAGCATGGCTTTTAGTAGAGTTTGTCATTATCCAAGTAATGATGGTATCAGACACATAATTCCAGCAAAGACACAATCTTCTTACCATGCTGTGGTGAGGCTCTGCAGATCTGGGAGGGCAACCACATCACTGGCCTGTGAATGAAAGCTCTGCTCGCATTTTAATACGGGTCTCAGAGGTCGGCCGCTCTGAGTGCTCCACTCTCGCTTGCTCGCTTACGGCCTGTCGCAGCCAACTCAGAGCCCTGGCCAAGGGTGCACGCTGAGTAACCAACTGCTTACACTAGCGGGGTGATTTGCAGACCCTTTGTTCACGCTCATGAATATGGTGGCTCCAGAGAGCCTATTCCTCTCCTCTCACCCCTGTGGCTCACCATGCTTTACAAGACACAATGGACGGAAGACAACAGGCATCAATGTCAAAGCACAGGCCGCGGAGGATGGGCTTCAAGATCAGCCCATTGCAGCACGGAACTAAACCTTTCACTTCTCCAAAGCAGCTCAGCTGTGTAAAACTGGAGCTGAGGGAACCAGAGGTGGGAAAGGTCACCTCTGGGTCCCCTGCTCTTGGCCACCAGGTCCCGGCTCTGTCCCTCAGGCTCAGTCAAGCTGTTGTGATTCCTTCTGACCTGATTTAATGATTTGCATATGCCCTGAAGCCCAAATGATTGACAGCCCTTCCACTGTTATCCTCACTTGTGTAATTGCAGCAGCTATTCTTGTACATTCAAATGTCTAATCTTAGCAAGCCACAGAGCTGCTCGGCAATACGGACCAACTGGGAATTTGCATGCAATTACTCACCACGGCTATCGGCACTTACTTTGGCTGGTAAAAGTCCTTCTTGTCTGCTGACCCCAGGCTCTGCAAGACACAAAAGACAGATGCATTTCTTTAACTCTTTGCCAAGCAAATATCATTAATGAAAATGTGTAGTGAGCAGGAAAAGATATGAGCCAACACTTTTTGCTGCCCGGCGGGGATGTGTGGGCTGGCTGGACAGGGCAGGCCGTATGCAGAGCCCCCAGCAGCCAAGGATGTAAAAATAGAGGTGTGGGTATACACGCCGGGTCTGAACTCAGTCTACTCAAGCACATCTGTCTCTCCCATCACTTGCAGAAGTGTGGCACCTTGTGTCAGGAGGGGACGTGTGTCCTCTCGAGACTGCCCAGCACAGAGCTGGCAGAGAGACTGAGCCACCAGTGCCTGCAGAGACCCGTATCAAGGCAGGGGACCAAGCCCGAGGCCACAGCCACCCCTGGCAGGCAAGACTGTAAAATTCTGCCAAGAAAAGCAAGTTCAGACCCCAAGACCATGCAAGCCTGGGAAGCAGAGACAGCCTGGTACACAGGCAGGATCCCATGTGCCACCAACTCCCCCGACAGCACAGTCTAGTAAAAGTCTGAGAGCATCCCAACCCTGGCTGCTGGAGCACCAGGTCTCCTGGGATACCCCAGCCAGGCTGAGCCTCTCCACCAGGAGCCTGGGGGTGATGGGCAACCCCCAGACCCTGCACTGGGCGCGAGGCATAACATGCATGGAGAGCACATGTACACCACCAGGCCTTATCCCGCTGTCCCATGGGGCCAGATTCACCCACACTTGCCCAAGTCTCTCCCCCAACATGCTTTGTTCCAGAGGCACCCATGGCAGAGCCTGGCCCCCTGCCCTGCTTTGGGGCCCCAGTTCATGGCACACACTTGCTGAGCATGGAAGGGCCCCCTCCACCAAAGGACACGGAGGTGCAGGAGGGGTGCTCACAGCAGGCAGCACTGGGACAGACAGACAGACAGACCTACCAAAGCTGGGTGTCAGCAAAGCTGTT
>JAAGNO010022092.1:0-28439 GCA_033439905.1 Ceryle rudis
GTAAACGAATAAATAAAGTTGGGGACGGGGAGGTGGAAGAAGTGAATTGCCCTGTAGGAACTCGGGCAGCTCTGATGAGCCATAGCTAGGGACTGTGAGGGGCTGCAGAGCTCTTAGCGACTCGTCCCGGCTGCGGGGCTGGGGGCGGGCAGGCGCCGCGGATCTCGTGTCGTCCTCCCCCCCCCCCGCGTGTGGGCTCTCAGGCCCTACCTGGGAACAGGCGCTGCCCACCCAAGGAGGCGACCGGCGCTCCTGCCCCGCTCCCGCTCGCTCACTCGCACACACATATACCCGTGCGTGCGCCTCTCGCTTCCTCACTGAAGTCAGTGCTTGTGTTTTCAGGTTGTTCAGACCTGAAATCTAAGGGAAAAAAAGATCAGCGTTTGCGTCGCTGCTCCTGCCGCTGGTGGTGGTAGCGGTGAAGAGGAGAAAGGGTTTTGGGTTTTGTTGAATTTTTTTTTTTTTTTTTCCCCCTTGAATTCAATGGATGTGAACTTGGAGTCTGTGGACCTCGGCGGTTTTGGAATATCTACATGCTGATCCTCTTTGTTGTGTCACATCAGCTCGTTTGGGGAAACCATCCGAAGACAGCAAGATGTTTCTCGTTATATTGTACTTCGCTTTGCCCTTAGTGGGTAAGTTGCTGGCATCTGATTTCTGTCTGTAGATCGCTTCATAAAGCAAAGCATTGCATTTATGGGATCGGATGCCTGACGATTGTCAGTCTATTGTTTAGGCAGAACAGTGAAGTTTCCAGTAGTTCTGGCTCTGCCTCACATCAGTTACCCCAGTCTGCATTTAAAGCTCTGGGAGATTGCAGATTTAAGATACTTGCCTGTGTAGCCTCTTGTTAAATTGGGTTCTCACAAGTTACAGGGAAACTTTCCATTTTAATAAAATAAGGCTGCTTGGGGGGGGGAGGGGGGCTGACAAGAGCCAGCTGAAGGATTACATCTTCACCTGATCCTGGCAGCCTGCCCGACTGCGAGTGGTTTGCAGTCCAAACTGGTTTCCTTTCCACAGGAGACGTTTGCGTTTCCATCTGCCTATGTCTGAGGGGGCACGATGGAGAGGAGAGAGTTAATGTCATTTGCTTTGTTCTCCTGCAAAAACATCATACGTGGAGAGGAATAGGGGTGTGTGTGTTTGTAATAAATTCTGCCTTTATATGTGTAGAATAAGCAAAAATATGTACAGCCTTTAAAAAGTGACTGACGCAAAAAAAAAAAAGGACTAATATCAATTGGTGAGGATACTGATCTCTCTGAGCGGGTTGTTCGTGGATGTGACTGAAATTACGGCAAAGCTCTTGTGGAAAGTGAAGCTGAGTATTTAGCCCCTCAGTTAAACACTCGAAGGGAAAGGTTATTTGTTTCACCACAGCGGATCTAAGGAATGAGTGCTTGTTCTGTCAGGCACATTAACCCCTGTGGGTTTTCCTTCCTCTTTGCATTTTCTCCTAAACCAACCATCAGAGTTAAAACACGTTGTTTTCTTGGACTCCCACAAAAGTGGATCTAAAGCCATGAAACCCGCATGTGCTTTTTGCTGAGGTGTAGCCTGACGCCCGGAGGTTGGCAAGGTGCTGCCCGTGGGGCAGGCTGCATGTGCTGCGTGAGGAGGTGCCTTGTGCTTTCCAGATGCCTGCTCTGGAGCCCCGGTTAAATCGACCTCATCCCTCAACGAGAGTTTGTTGGTTTGTGTCTCCTCTCTCTAGATGTACTTTTGTCCGCAGAAGTGAGCGGGCTGCCTGGAGGGGACCGCCTTGACTGCGTGAAAGCCAGCGATCAGTGTCTAAAGGAGCAGAGCTGTAGTACTAAATACAGGACACTGAGGCAGTGTGTAGCCGGCAAAGAGAGCAACTTCAGCCGGGCGACAGGCCTGGAGGCAAAGGACGAATGCAAAAGCGCCATGGAAGCTCTCAAGCAGAAATCTCTGTACAACTGCCGCTGTAAGAGGGGCATGAAGAAGGAGAAAAACTGCCTGCGCATTTACTGGAGCATGTACCAGAGCTTACAGGGTACGTAGCAAAACACAGAAACGTTAGACTCCCCTAAAGGAGTGGGTGATTTCGCAGCCCCTCACATCCACAGCTAGCTGCTGCCACTGAGGCTAAACCGAGGGTCAGACCCTGTAATTCACATTGTGCTCTTCAGCTGCAAACTGTGGACCTTTCATCCGACTCAAGAACAGCTGCTTCTCCGTCTCCTGTTGTTGAGAAATCCACAATGAGGGTTTCCTCCAGGGGATCCAGCTGACCTTTCTAAACCAGAGTCAAAAGATAAGGGCACTAGCAAGTGCAAGAGCTACAAAAACAACCATTTGGAGACATTTTCCTAATAATATTTATACTCCTTAATTAGGACTCACCTAATGAGATCACAGAACACCGAAACTAATTTCTTAGCTCTTTACTAAAAGTTAAATGCAATATGAAGGAGAGTATTATTTTAAGGAAAAGTTTATTCTTTTCTTTCCTATATTTACTAGCAATATTCTCTGGGCATACTGAGGCAGAAAAAAAGAGAAATTTGGGCTTCACAGAGCGTGTAGAAGTGCCAGTTGGAAGGGATATGACAATGATTGACTCAGGACTTGTGTTCTTGATGTCCCTGGCAAATTTCCTGTAGTCTATTGAGAACAGTCCAGTCCTTATATGAGATATATTGGGTTTAACCCTGTTTCGCTTTGGTTCTGGAGTTGAAGATGCAATCTTTTACTTTAATATGGTTCCTATTTAACTCTTTTTCTGAAGCTGCTTCTGCAAAAAGGAAAGTAATCCCTTTCTGTTTGTGATTTCTTTTTTTTCTTTGTTTGTTTGTTTTTTTTTAAATCCAGATACCATCTGGAATGTTTGAATCAGTCAAAATATATTTTTCATAATAAATTACAGTACTCTTTGACATTTTTTGTGTCACAAAAAAGTTTCCCTTCTAACATCATCTTGCTAGGAGTGTTTCATTCCAAAGATGATAGTTTTTAGCTGTTACCTGGGCTGCTTCTCTAAAAAAGAGCTCTGCTGTTAGGGTGAATGAAGAGGAACATCCTTGCTACAGCCTTCCTCCTGCTGGCATGAGATGGGACAGTTGCTGTGATGTCACAGACTGTCTCTGCAAATTATGACCTTATCCATGGAGGAAGGAGAGAAAAGAACTAGTGACAGGGATAAACAAGTAGCTTATTTCAGGTGTTTCTATAGATAATGCTTTGAGGAGAAATAACCACATAAGCAGATTAATGGGGAGTACCTTTTGCTGTTACAATGTAACTCCATTCCAGAGTAGAAGTAAACAACAAAATATTTTAGGAGAAATCAGGATTAAAACAAACAAACAAAAAAATCCCAAACAAACAAAAAAACCCCAAACCAACAACAACAAAACTTTTTTTTTTTGTCTTCAGGAAATGACTTGCTTGAAGATTCCCCTTATGAGCCAGTTAACAGCAGACTATCAGATATATTCAGGCTAGCACCAATTGTATCAGGTAAGCAGACCTAAAATTTTTTAACTGAAACATGATTACAGTTTGCTGCTTTCTTGTTGAATTATGGAACTTTCAAGCAATACTTTCTGAAATGAAAATGAACGTTGATGGTTCCCCCGATTTAGAAAGTTCATTATATAGTTGGACAAAAAGTGCTAATTGGTTTTGAAATAAAGAGTGCTTGGCAGGATGGCAATTTGTATTCCTTTTGAGTCATTCTTGACAATAAATGCTAAATTTTCCTGTAGGTGGCAATCTGATTCCCTGTGTTCCTAATTTACAAATCAGTTCCTATTTGGGAACGTGGTCAGTGCAAGTTAACTCCCATTGACATTAAGTAGATCAGAAGATAAATCTTTCAAATATATGCATAAGGGAATGCTTTATAGTTTCATACTTTTTTGTTTAAAAAGAGAAATTTCAGAATTAAGGCTTGTCTTCTTTTCTGGAGCTGCTGCCTGTTTGAAGAGCCTATTCACAACTTCCTTCTTTATCTAGGTTTTTTTTTTCCTGAATATCTTTTTGGTTGCTTTATTATTGTCTTTCTGCACTTTTCATAGTAATTTAAATATGTTGCTTAGTAATTAAACTGTTTTGTTTTTATCAGCCTAACTTATACTTATTTTGAATCATATTACTGAAATGATGATTTTGGGGCATTCACAGGGTTGGAATTACTTTTCTTTTTCAGAGTTTCTTAAAGTCTTAGGAGGGAGGATGCAGTCTGTACTTGGGACCTTTTATTTGTTTAGTTACATAAGAAATTGAATGTGTGCAGTATAATGTGTGAACCTGACAGTGTTGAAGCTGTAGTTAACTGACGTGCTATGGATAAGCATTAATAGATGGCTCTTTAAAAGAAAGAAGAGACCAGAGGGGGTGGCTTGACCAATTTTATGGAGTGCTTACACTTTTTAGGACCCTAAGTCTCATTAAAAACCATGAGGACTTGGGTTGTTAAGTATCAAGTGGTACAGATTTTCAAAGGCGTACAGACACATAAAATGTAGATAACTACCCATTGGGATTTTCAGAAGGGACTAAGTGATTTAAATAGGCCTTAGATGCCCAGGCAGTTTTAAAAATTCTAAGTGCTTAATGCATCTTCAGGTATCGTCATGCCTTTGAAAATCATCCCTGTAGTCACTCCTCAAAACGTGACTTCAGATACACCTTCTGAAAACATTATCATAGTTTGGTGAGCAAGTCTGTTGGAGAAATAGTAGAGAACAAAGATTAACTTCTGAAGAATATTTATTTATTTTATTTTTATTGCTTAACCCCCTCCAACTTAATACAAACCCATGACAAAATCAGTTCCAGGCTGTTTCTTAAAGTTTATGGTCAGCCTGCTGAGGGCCAAATTCTAACCTACCTTAGCAGTTTTATCATCTCCACTGAAATATCCTGTTCACACTCCACTTTTCTGTTATTTTTTAGATTCCACATTTACTTGCAAAGTAGTTATCTTAAAAATGTAGTACTTTTTTTTTTTTTTTTTTTTTACCTATTCTGTGCATCAATGAAAAAAGACATAGCTGCCACCAAGTGACATCCATCCTATCACTGTCACTTAAGATGCTGGTGGACTGATTAGGGCTCATTCTGTGTTACTAGGGCACCCCAAATTGCTGTTCACTTTGCCAGAAGTTTCAGATTTACAGGGATTGATGGCCTAGCTTCACAGGGAGCAACAAACGCAAATACAATACTTCTGAAAAAGCACCAGTATTTGGAAGTATTGCCGTCTGAAAGAAAAAGATTAGCAAAAGCATTTTTCTTATTGTCATGGTTACTACTGCATGTTAACATTCTTAAAGCTGCCTAGTCTTAGAGATTTTTTGCAGGGCTCTGCAAATACCCCAAACAGTATAACTTGATAAGATTTTTATATGTTGATTAAAACAAAACAAAGAACCCGAACCCTGTACAAGCAGTCTTGGCAGGGATTTCATAACTGGTGTTCTGCTAATGTGGGCATTGTGTTTATAGATGTTGCTGCAGTACTCACTCTCGTTAAAGTTACTTGGGTGTAATTAAAAGTAGCTACTAACCCTTTCATCTCACAAAGGGCATTCTGTGGTTCTGTATGACTTGGTATTTATCAAGTGTAATGCTTCTGCCATCTTTTTAATTTATTTTTTGAGGCAATATCAAAGATCACAACAGTTGTCTTTTATGGTACATAGCAGGAGAAAAACATTAGCTAAGATCACCGTCTTAAGTGTTACATAAGTCACTTGTAATGTATGTAGGTCTCAGAAATGGAGGACAGTTTTTAAAACCAGTTAAGTTGATCTTACTGTATACTGAAGGAGGTTCAAAATTGCATCCTCTATAGAAATAGGATGCTGCTTTTGCATTAATCATTTAGGAATCGGTGTGTTGATGTAAAAAACCAAAATCGGCAATATATCGCTAAACTAGTTACTAATTTTGTAGTTTCTCTCCAGTTCCTGATAATGGAATAAGTGATGCAGTTGTGTTACTGAAGTGAAGCTTCGTTTTATATTTTTGAGTGGTCTATGCTGTACTGGGACTAGTGGTATAGTTAGCCTGGAAGTAGAAGGACAAACTAAGTGTTCTATGTAAAATTTTAAACAATGTCCAACAACACAGAAAAGAAAAATCTAACCTCACAAAATTATTTCTCCTATTACTAGCTGTTAAGACCAGGGTATCATATTTTTAGGTACTAACAAGCATGAATTTTTCATTTGAATCACTACTAAATTTGCAAGGAAAGCAGAATGTATTGAAAAAAAAGTAATTGATGGCTAAAATAAGAATGTGAGTTCGGATTTTGTTTTGCTTGTTATGATGTATCCTGAGTATTCAAGGGTCTTATCTTCTTTTCCATCTACACTTCAAGATTATAAATCATCTCCTTCTATAAAGTTAGTCCTCTGACACCTCACATGGACAAATCCAGGGCTATGTCTTCCCAGTTGGACGACAGGGCTGTCTTGGTTTTTGTTTTGGGCATGTCTAGGACTGAATCTTCTTTAGAACTATTATGTCTGACGTGGTGCTTCTGCCTCAAGGGTGGGAATTTCTTGTTGGTAGGCAGCTCTTCAAATTACTGAAGACTTGTTTTAGAGGGTAACAGATTTGGGTTAGTTATTGTGATGTAAAGATTCTGCTTAAGCAGACATTTTTTCTTAAAGCTTAACAACTTGTGAGAGTTGAAAACATTTTAAGGCCATTGACTTCTGTCACAACTACAGTAAATGCAAAATCTGTTGATTGGATTTCAGAGGTGAGTTTCACACCAAATTGAGGATATAGATGCTTGCATTAGTCACTTGTTAAAGTAATCTACATCTTTTTCCTACCTGGGGAACAGTTTGCCTCTTGAATTTGCATTGTATTTGGTATTGAGCCTCACAATTGGAAGAGATCTTACTGTATCAGTTGATAACAAAATAGTATAATGGTCATCTCCGTGGCACGCTGTAGGAAAATAACCTGCATAAAAATGTGTACCTGTAGAAACACTTGTAAAAGAAAGGTTTCTGAAATCCCTCATACGTTTCAGCACAAAATGGAGAGCTACTAAAGATGAATGAAATACCTTAGGCCGTATCTGTGGCTGTGTGATGTAAATAGAATACTTAACTGTTAAAAAGAATTTACTATTTAGATCGAGGTGTTTAGGATAACATAATGCTCTCCTCCCATGGATTCACTTTTTAAGTTACCTAGCTAATCACAGGCTTATTATCCCATTGTTCAGCTTTTTGTATCTTTTCTTTTCTCTTTTACATCTGTTATGTTCAGAAATAAAGAACAGGCCACATAATCAGACTACTTCTAAAAACATGTAGGATTTGCTGGTAATCTTCAGAGTATTGTTTGGTTACATGCTGCTAGTTATGTCTTGTTTCTAGCCATTAAAATGCACTATGGATAGGAATAAATGACTTTGCCAATATTTCTTTTTAGTGTAGTAAACTGTTTTTGCAATGTGCCTCTTGTATCATTAACAAATGACAGAAAGAAACTGGCTTGTATGGTTTTATCTCAAAAGGAGTGTTTCCTGATTCTGTCATTCTCATGAGAGGCTGTTTACTCTTCAAAAACACTGTGAATCTTCTGTTGCAGAAGGGTGTGATTTTTATTTTTATCATGGTAAATTTGTTAATTAAAACCAACAGTTCAGTAGTCAGCACAGCACATAGGGCTTCTTTCCACATTAGAACATAGGTATCCCAGCACGTGAAGTTAACATATTAGATTTGCATTCTGAATAAGCCATAAGTGCAAATACAAATGATTATGGTCAGTAAGATGCCCTTTTATTGTATTTAAAAAGTTGGGACTATAAAGTTATCAGTATTGGAATTCTTAGAAGGGTCCATCTGCCTGTGGCATTTAAATTAGGCATCATGTGCACTTTCTGTAGGGTTTATGAAGATAGGTCTAGACTTCACTCTATGATATCTATGTTGTTCAGAAGGACAGTTGATTAGTTAGTAGGTTTCCCTTCTTCTGAGTTTTTCAGTCTTTCAGGCATCCTATATCATTGGTGTTCACAGATCAGAAAGTTGATGCTGGGAGAGAATGAAGTCCAGTATGGAAAACACTTCCTTCAAGATTTGTCAGACTTTTTTATAGGGGGATACTTCCTTCTCCCCAGCATAAAGCCTGCTCTGAGTTGGGGTTGTTGGAATGTTGGGGTTTTTCCATACAAATTCTCAGGATTTGGAGAAACAAAGCTTCCTATGTTCTTAGGGTCCTTTAGGATTCTTCATACCTTCTCTTTCTGCTACTTCTGTAAAAAGGAACTGTAGAACTAGAAAACCACTGCCTCATAGTGAATTATTTTTGCCCAAACTTAAAATAACCTCAAAATTCCTTTAATCAAGAATTGAGCGTTTCCCCACTTACTTTTGCAATCCTTGAACTAATGTAAGAGCTGTGTTCTGGGGAGCAGGTCCCTGACACTTTTATTTCCTTCTTTTTTTCCTACTTAGTAAATTACTTTTGTTTTGTAGAAGCCATGTATAGCATTTTTAAAATGGTTTACCAAAAAGGTAAGTTAGAGTCTCTGCCCTAGCCAACAGATTCACTGATTCTTCCTTTTGGGGTTTGTGGGAAGTGAATTAGTGGCCTCTCTCGTGAGCTAATACTGTTTGACATCCCCAATTCCTACTGCCTGAGGCCTCTAATCTGGTTCTATTCCTAAATCTGTGTATATTTCAAATGCTACATATTTTCCTAATATAACTCTGCGTGTCTTTTGGACATTTCTGTATTTGAGGTGCTCCATTTCTACGAAAGCAATTTAATTTAAAAAAATGTTAAAAATGTTGATTTCTCCTGACTATTTACAATGTTCTAATTAGCTCTTACCTCTCATATTGTTGCAGTTTATTTAAAAAATTAGAGATACTTACTTCATGTTAGTTACCTTGCACATTCACCCAATTCCATAAACAATAAACCAGATCTGATTAAGTTAATAGGAGTCTTGCAATCCGATTCTCTTCCCACTGAAGTAAGCGTAATGCATCAAAATCTTTTTATTTGATTATGATGTATTCTGTTTCCTGTTATTTTTTTGGCTTAGATCTGGTTTTTTGATGTGAGGTTGAGCCTTTTGATTACAGAAAAGTAAAAATATGTTCTTAATGCAGCCTACACTAGATTGTCACATGCACAACTATATTTTCTGCTGTAAGGTAATACATTAAAATAATAGTCCTTGGACCAATATATAATATTAGTTTTGCAGTTACAAATCCAGGCTAGCACTTCTTTCCCCAGTGAGAATTAGTGGCCCTTTGCCTGGTGCATGAAAGAGAAACCCCAAACAATATGGGCATCTATTTTAGTTTAATTTAACAAAATGAAAATAGTTTGACAAAAATAAATCTAATGTGAGCTTGTAGAATGTTTGTGTTCTTTGACATTTTTGTCTGCAGATTTTCTTTGCAGAGACAACTAGGCTGGCTTCCAGTCAGATAACAAGTTATCAAGGGTGCATAGATACCAGTTGCCGATTTCCACTTCTGCATTTTCATAATCAGATTGGACTTCACACAAAAGAAAATCACTTTGGTGACTGTTGACTTGCAGGAGCTCTTTGAATTTCCTGTTTTCTGCATTTCTTGAAGCTAGATCTGATTATGAGAGGGGAATTAAGTACCTTGCTGAAGTAACTGATTGACTAGCTTGTACAGGCAGTGCCTGCGCACTTTAACTTCACCAGGTGCACAAACAGGCCTTGAAACACCAAAAAGGAATATGTAAATATCCTCAGCTTTGGCCACTTTTTTTTTTTTTTTGGTGAGATAATTAGAACTTTTTGCTAATGTCTTTGAAGATCTGTAAAACAGCAAAAAAGGTCTTTATTCTTCTAGTATTGCAAATGCACAGCTTTGAGCAAATGTAGAGTCTCTGTTTATCCCAGTAGTCTAGGCAGGCTGTGTCAACCTCTTTCAACCCAGGAAACAAGATGAAATCCATTCCATGGAAGCAGGAAGCATCTGATGATACAACACAGAGCTTTTATGTGTGAATATTCAGCATCTCCTTCAGTGCTGGGAGCAGTAAAGGAGAATATTTAGGAGTCTTGAAGGAAACTGAAGGAGAGCAGTGTTCTCCTGAAGCCTCAAAGGAAGGTGGTAAGAGATGTCTAGTTGAGTAAGTATGGCCAGGAATTTGCTTACAATGTATAAAGCGAAGCACATCTTTTCTTTGTCTAGAGTGGACCTTTGGAGAGTGGAATTGCCATCCCTTTAATCTTTGCAGGAAAGCCTCAATTATAGTGTGGTAGGCCATATATCAAATGAGCAGATGCAATTTGAGCAGTAAATTGTACATTCTTGTTTCCCATTACAGGCCAGCTTTATAGTTTGCCTAAGTGCCACACCAGTTCCTCTGAAGTAGGAGCACAAGCACACAGGTACTGCTAGCAGTACTGGTGGGATTTCAAGGAGAGATCAGAGATTATCACTGAAGAGAGAACCAGAGTTGGGTTACTTATGGGGAGAAATACCACCATTTCATGAATGTGGTGAGCAGCAACAGGCATGGGCTGCCAGGGGACCTTAGAAATACAGAATTTGCCAGGAAGTTCCCAGTTTTGTATCTACAGGCTACTGTGTTGGAGGGGTAAGCAGTTGGACACAACCAGCCTGCTAATAGGACTGCTGAAGACAGGACATGGTGAGAGTTGAGAAAAAGCCCGTGGTTGATGTGCATAGATAGCCTTGGTGCGGTGCAGAGTGCACTGTTGGCAATACTGCGGTTGTAAGTGCGGTGTAAGGACTGGTGCGGGAGAAAGGCCTGTGTCTGTGCAGTCTTCCTTGGAGGGCTTCTGAAGTCCTTTGTCTGAAAGATGTGTCCCCTGGTAAACTACAGAGACCAGTGCTCAAAAGAGCAGTGCCCTGCAGCTTTCTGTCTCTTGATGGCATAGCAGGGTGCAGTTCAAGGCAGGCGATTTGCACTCTGGCTCTTTACATTTTAAAATATTTTAAAACTTTATTTTTACAACACTATTTGTATTTGACTCTCAAGGATAACTTTGACAGTCTTGGAAGAGCAAGTGCTATCTGTCAGGAGCTGACAGTATGTTAAAAATGCTAAGAGTAGAAATGCCTATGTGTAATTGAAAAGAACTTTTGGATTGTAATACAGAATTTATTTGTGATAAGTATCCATCATTTCTTAAGATGTTCATAAGGTTGTTTTAACCTTAGAAAGGAATGTTTTTATAGCTTTGATTTTTAGAAATGTCACTATTTTTGTTGATTAAAAGGAATTATGTAATTTCTATTAGCTTTTTGGTATTGTTTTTTATATTGAATTTTCTGTGGATGAAGCTAACACAGCAACAATGCTGTCAATGTATTTAGGCATTAACACAATTAAGTTATTTTTTCAATAGTTCTTTAGTTACTGTGATGCTTTGACAATTTTTATAAGTGTCAGGCTATTGTCCCGTACAATCTGCACTCAGCCTGAAATTTAACATGAGAGATGCACGACACAAAGTGTAATGGCATAGAGATAGCTCTTCCTGCATAGAAATTTGCAGAAATGATGGGTTGTAAAGAGACTCGAAGATATCAAACAATTTGAGTAGGAACCCATAAATAAAGATGAATTTCTGCTTTCACTGGTTGTATGATTTTATCACTGTCTGGTGTCTATAAAATGCATCTTTCCATTAGAGCTTTGTCATGCAGCTGATGAGGTTCAGAAGTGTTAAAAGCTTCCACTTTCTTCCTTCTGAATTCTGCACCCTAAATTCAGTACTAAAGCTCAGTTAAGCAAAACTAGAACTCACCATTTTCCTGTTCCTCCTCCACAGGAGACGGTACTGTGAGTCTCTGTGCTCCCCAGTCCCCCAGCCTCCAGCCCATTGCTGACATTTCTAACCCTGACTGTCAGGCTAGTGCTAACCATTGTGGCTTCCTTGAGCTAATAATCACAATTCATTCCCTTCTTGACATACCTTTTCCATATGGTGTCATCTCCTCTCTCTGTCAGTTTTGCTCTGCCTGAACTGTAACTCCTCCACCAAACTGTCCAGCTGTAGGACTTTGGTGGTTTCTTCCTCAGCTCTCTTACCTGATGTCTTTGCTTTGCAGTCTGCCTCTGACCCTGCTCTCCCTTTCTCCATTCCCTCAACGCCTCCCTGTCCTCCCTTGTCTTCTGGTGAGGCAGCATCTTTGTTCCTTAAAATCTTCCTTTAAACTCTCCCTTTTCCAGCATTCTCTGCATTGTTCTCTCACACTCCCTGTGAAGAGTTTTAGATATCTAATAAAAAGAATTATTCGTGAGTAATGGAACTAATAAAGCCTGGTTTCCTACCAGAGTCCTCTATCTCCGGGATGTCTCCATTCTCTGCACAGAGAGCAAGCTGTGACCTCCACGCATGTGTTCCCTTTTCACTAGTCCTGAATTCTGTTCTGTGCAGCTTTTTTTGGTTTGTTTTTGTTTGGTTTTTTTTTTTTGTGTGTGTGTGTGTGTGTGTGTGTGTGTGTGTGTGTGTGTGGTGTTTTTGTTTTGGGGGGGTGTTTCATTTTGGTTTTGTTTGGGGTTTTTTGCCAGCACATGCCACGGCTGGCTCGGTGTTACATGTGCTGAAGTACTGTAGGTGCAAGGAGGCAGGCACCTGCTCCCTCTTGAAACGTCTGGGAGCCAGAGACATGCCTGCCTTGTCCTTGGAAGGGTGGTCTGGGGGCATCTAAAACCTGCAATTTTTCATAAAATTAGTAAGAGCTTCATATTCATTCCCCTGCCAAATTTGTTCAAGTATGTCCTATGGGTTAAAAAATCACTGGGAGCTGCAGGAGCATGCAGAAGATAGAGGAGACTAATATTCAATTTGCCTACATTTCCTTGAAAAATAATGATTAAAAAAAGCAAATATGGTTCCTGTCATATCGCTAAGCATTAGGCTGTGACATACCTTACCTTATTCTAGTCTCCTAAAACATCTAGTGTTTCATGCAACTGATAAAAACAAACATGCAGTGGACTTGAAACATACGGACAATTAAGTACAGGTGATGGCTCACAGTTCTGTTGGATAACCAAGCGTCTCAGGATTCTCAAAATGGGAAATAATTCACACATTCATGTAAATTGGCATTAAGATTATTTATTCAAGTCTAAAAATTAAACAAGAAATAAAGGCTCCATCTAAAAGCTGTTTTATGTGAACACGTACATTGCATTTTACTATTTGGATGATACTACATTGTATTTACAAATTACACTGCTCTTTATGGAGATGTCTTTTTCAGATTTTTTAGGATTAAGTTTTGTGGATGTTTGTTGTGGAAAGGTCATAAACAAAGTTAAGAAAGACGATACTAGCATTTGGTAGTAGTTTCAAAGAATTAATGGCCAAATACCCAGACTTCTGCAGCTTGCTACTTGTAAATAGAGTGGAATGTATTCTGCACAGTAGTGGCTTTGCATTAATGAACGCTTAAGCAGCAGATTAAAATGTCTGTTTAAAAAATAGGTTAGGATTATATAATAACACAAGTCTGAGGTACTAATAACAGTGAAGATAACTTTATTGAGCAGATTAAGTGCAATTAGATCTCAACTACAGAATATTTAAATACAATACCAGATCACAATCCAGTCCCTGCTGCTTTACTTGCTTTCCTTCACACCTACAGGATCAGCACTTGACAGCAAAGTAAATTACCATATTTATTGTTGTTCATTTTACATTGCCATGGGAATCTACATCATGTTATCCATTAGGACCCAGACAAACACGTCTTTTCTCCATATACACAGTCATGAAAAGAGATATGATTGAAGACAGCAAAGTGTCTGCACTATTTGAAATTCTATTAGAAATTGATAAACTTGCCTGTCAGGATTTTTTTAAAGGATTGCATAGATAAGAGCTGCCTATAGTATTCTCATATGAAAAGTTACAAAAATTATAGCTCTATAATAAACCCATATAGACCGAGAAATTGTCAGTTCTTTCTCTCATAATCTATTTACTTAATTTTAGTCTCCTAAATAGTGAAATGGAGACAAAAAGCTTACAGTGGTTGATAACACTTATGACCTAGTGAAGTAAACTGCTTTGATCCTTTGAGAGGTCAAACTGTGTGTGTTTCAAAGCAAACATTCCCTAAGGCTGCTGATGTGCGAGATGTCTCTTCCCCTTGCCAAATGTCCCACCTTCGCAGTAGAAAATTAAAGGAGACTTGCAAAGAAATGTGGTGTGTTAGTGTATTTACTCTTGTATATAAATTGGTGTGAGAACTGTTGAACACAGTTTGTTACTTTTTTAATTTTTGCACAGTTTACAAATAACTTGACAGCTGCCTTCTGAGTTGGGTAGAAAGTGAATGTATTAACTGTGATAAAGTTTAGGGAGAAAGGCATACAATGTTTTTAATTTAGTAAATAGGGAAGTATTTTAATCTGACTTGGGAGTTCCATTTAGCTTTTTAATACATTTCTGCTGTATAGCTAAAAATATATTCTTTACCTTTGACCTTTCTTTAAGAGTTGTAGGAAGACTAAAAAGCATAAATGAAAGCAAATTCAGAATCAGCCTGTTTGAAGCAAAATGGTACCAAATGCTATAGCATCTGCAAAATCATATTAAAATGCCAGTCCTACAACATGTCCAGCCTGGCAGAGCTGAGCAAAGCCAACTGCTACTAGAGCAGGACTCTAGTCCTAGAAATGGGAAGGTAGTTAATTTTTTATTTCCCAATCAGTCCTTCTCCTCCTTGCAGAAGCTCCCAACAGAGGTGCCAATTAGAATGATGATTTGTGTAGCTCAGATATCTATCACTTAACATGCCCCTTTACGCTGGCTTGTTCTGTGTAGTTCACCATGTAGTTGTATAAATAGTTTTGGTCATTACCCTCTTGGACTGTATTTGAACTAGTGACTAAAAGGTGAGGTTGTCAGTATATTAAAGACATCATTAATGGCATAACCACAGCCATTAAACGGTGAATAATTGTGGTGGTTGAGCTTGCTTTATGTATTTATTTATTCATTCGTTAAAACGTGTTGGTATCTGGGCATCTTTGATGTTACAGGGATGCTTCTGAAAACAGACAACTCTTAGTGATACCCACTGCAAGGAGCCACTCTGCAGTATTCTTAATTATCTAGTTGAAATTATTCACTTAACAAGACAGAGAATGGTTGCACTTGTGAAGCTGTCATTTTTAGGGCTTAGGTACTGCGTTGCTGTGCAATAATTATACAGTCTGATACTAGCGTTCATTTATGCTACTTGCAAGTAAGCCTATAAAATGCTTAAGATTATTAAAAAGAGAGTTATCTCCTTCCTGTTGTGTTGGGATTTAAATGTTGCAGACTTCCAGTCCTGCTTTAAAGAGAAAATGTCACCATAAAAATCTTTCAAATATCAATACTTTGTCAAGCTAACAAAACAAGAAATGTTTTTCTATTTTGCCTTTCAAAATTGTATTTGTAGAATTACAACTGTATATACTGATTTTTATCATTATTTTAAATTCATTCAGTGAATTAAATATTTATTTAATCTTACACAGACAAACATAATAAAAGTAAAATCATACCTAAAAAATAATCAGTAAGTGACTATACCTAGAGCACTAGCAGGAGGCAAAAGACATTGGTTTAATAAATGGCAGTTTTCTCTATAAAGTTGTTCTCAGTAGGATGTTCAGAAAACAAGCCACAGATTTCTGTAATGCAGGCAGTATGCAATACCTGATTTAGACTGTCAAGTGTAATTTACAAGTTACAAAATGAACTATTTTGTTGCAGAAAGAATAGAATAGAGCCAATAGTTAGCTCCTCTTGAGTAGTAGTAATATGTGCTAATTGAAGGATTTGGGATTGCATTGTAACAGTCAATATTCAAGCTTGTAGAATACTTAAAAGTGACTAGTTTCTGTCTTTAGACAGACTGAGAAATATAATAAGTGATTCTGGACCTGGACTGTGGTGAGAAGAGCTACTTCCCACTGCAGCTCTCAGAATGGGAGACATGTTAAAGTGCTTGTAACAGATAGCTCCTCTGTCTACTGAGCAGGTTGTACTTCTATGGCAGAGTGTCACTGATAGATTAGGGTGACAATTCATAATGTTCCTGAGTGTGAATGCTATGTGTTGAACAAGATCAGAGTCTCAAGGAGCATGTCACAGAGAATTAAGGTTTATTACTTATCCTTCCTTGTGGTTTTCAGAATTTTAAAAGGATTTATAATATTTGATATATGTTTAAACTCAGAAAACCTTGATATTTCAGACTAATACTTTACAAATAATCTTTTCTCCAGATTGTAGCTGAGTGCAGTGTTTTAGTTCTGGGTAATGACTTTTTGTTGTGTGACGTGATACACTAGCAGAAAAGTATTTAAAAAAAACCCCTACAAATGACTGTGAATATTAGGAATGATTTATTAGACTACTAACAGGAAGGCTAGAAAGGTTTTTTAAAGGTGTTAACTTCACAGATGTCTGTTATTAGTGTGCAGTAAATGTATGATTTCAAACTGTTTATTTTTAAAGAGTGGCGAAAGTATTAAAAGCTATCTCTAAATCATTCTACAGCTATTTAGAGACAAGGGTTTGGCTAGCTGCCCAAAATACTGTATAGTAGGTATCTTGGAAAAAGAGGTTTCTTTGAGGTATTTTTGCCACTGGGGGACTCCTGCTGTCACTTTTCTTTAGTACAGTTTGTAGCACCCCAGATTTGAGTTCACCTGAAAGGTGGGTGGTGCACTGGTGTTGGATGAGGTGCAGCCAGTGTACTGTCATAGAAGATCATGTTAATTTTAATTGGTAAATGAAGTGTTTACCTATTTGAAATTTGTAACACCCAAATGTTAGCCCAGGTTGTTCCACTTTGCATCTGCTGCTAGCATGAGAAGCTGCACGGTTTGCAGAAGATGTGGCTGAGTTTATTCTTTTGACCGTTTTATCCTTGGTTGTTTTAAGACTTGAGTGAATAGGTGCTGGCAGGACTCTAGCTTTTTTTTTTTTTTTTTTGTATTAAATGTAAAAGCCTAGCTAATGTATATTTGGCAGACATAAGCACCTGGAGGTCACAAAACTTACAACTTTAGCTTTTTCTCTCTTGTACAATTCTTTTCTGACACAGGCTTGAAATTATATTCAAACACTCCCTTTCCAGTATGTGATATGAATCAATGCTGTACCAGTGCCTAAGATCACCTTTGCTGATGTAGTTAAAATCTGACTAATATATATGTATAGTAAAAGGAGAGTTAAGGTACAAACACATCTCTGATTCTGGGCCTGTCTGACTGGAAGGTTTCTTTTCATAAATCACGCAACAGCAGGTTTACTGAAAGGAAGGTTAGGAAGCTCATTTGTGTAAACTTCCAGACCTTCCCCCCACATAGCTCTTTTCCATTGGAAACAATGCAGTTATCCTAATTTCCTGACTGTATGTACTCTAGGTTGGTCATTCTGTGAGACTTCATTTTTCTTCCTCTTCAAGACCTTTACAGGTAGTATCAGAAGGGTCACCAATTTGTGCCATAGTGCTTTTCAGAAAGGACTGTACAGAAGAGAGATGTGTCTGTATGTATCTTTTCCTACAGCTGAACAACAGTTTGCAATTTGTAATAAGCCAAACCTTCCTGTTTGTAGTACAATGTGATGTCAGCATGTTTGTAAAGATAGTAGCAGCCTAAGGCCAAATATTCTCAAAGCAGTATTTGTTGCTTTTGGATTGCAAGCTCTATCACAGTTTATTTCTGTGCACTAATTCTTCTGTCTGTACCTGTCAGATCACAGTGAAATGAGTTCAAGGGTGTTAGTTGGTACAAAACAAGCATGCAGATGTCCCATCTCACACCTGGCTTTCAGAGACCATTATTTTATTAACGTTAATGATGTGAATTGCACTTCAGTGTTTTATTTAATCGAACAAATAAGGAAGAACTAAGTTGCATTTGCTTCAGAAAAAAAAAAATCTATCTTCTGTTGTTCAGAGAATGTATCCTGTGATGGCTCATACAGCATTAACTTTTATGCTGTACTTAGAATTTAAATACCTGAATTTCTGGCAGTTTATTTTCTTCATTAGTGACAAGCAAATGTTGAACAAGAATTTGAAATAAAATTTTTAAAAGTAACATTTGAAATGAGGCAGAGTAGCAGAGGGGAAGAAGGCAATATTTTGCCTGTTAATAAAACTAGAGTTTGTCAAACTCTGAATTGGGAGAGCTTCACATAGTATAAATGACATATTTAAACAAAATCTTTTGATTTCACTCTTTTCATGGACATCAAAAAGCTACTCTAATGAGTACAAAATCTTGAGAGTTGGCAACATCTTCCTGGAGGAGAACATGTAGTGCCTCTGCTTGGTGTTGGAGAGAAAGAAATAAATGGTCAGTTTGCTTTGTCATGTGGTAGAACTCAGAAACTCCAGTGTTATGTTCTGTTCTAATACAATCAATCCTTATGTGCAATGAAGCATAAACGTTACCCTATTTGTTGCTGTTTTTTCTAATTGCCATTTTGTTGCTAAAGGGGGACTTAGAGGTATGTTACAGAGAAATTTGATTATATGGAGATGAGTCAAATTGCAGTAGTTCTTAAGGATGCTTGGCAGAGGAAGAGAAATGATATTTGCATGTTTAAACCTGTTTATTTCATTACGTCACATCGTTCTTTGAAGAATACGTGTTGCAGTAATTGTAGTAGTATGACAGTTACGTCTTTTAGTTACAGGTTTTTTTCTAATGTGGGGTTTAGATCAGCTCCTGTGAAATTGGCTTCTCATTTTTCCCATTTGTGTATGATGAAAACAGAGGTGAAATACATGTTGTATTCATAGTGTTCAATTACAACAAATATTTATTGTATAATATGTTTTATAGTTAACTACAGAAGAGTGTTTTCTCTTGCTTTTAGTCACAGAATACCCATTTACATGATATCAGAATCTCGTTATGAGTACTGTATGCCCTCAGCTACCATTGAGTCTCCAGTTGTTTTCCATCAGAGTTGAATCAAAATCATCTTCACTAGATCAGATTTTCTGTAAGGATCAAATGAAGCTTTCTCAAGCAAGCTGCAGAATATAGTCACTGACAAGAATGATATTTCTTTGAGTGTCCTAGATGGCAAATATACCTTGTCTGTGTGACCTTGAGATGTTTTGATTAATAGCATCGTTTTGAATTCCATATGTGTGTTGTGCCTACTTTATTCACACATAAAAGGGACACAGCTATTACCTTCCCTTTAAGTTATGTGAGGAAAGAGGATTGTGTTTACTCTCTATGGTATATTTCTAAGCTCCATAACATTTAAAAAAACCCATTTTTCATGCCTTTGGTCTAATTCTGAACGTTATTTTTCATTAGTCATAAAAAATACAGGTTAAAAGCTCTCGGAGGTTTTATGTAGCCTTTCATGCGGTAGGCTGATGCCTCTGACAGATAATCATAGAGCGATCTCTTCCACAAAACAGGACTTGTTCTTGGTAATTATTCTCATATTATGATGACTGCTTCTTTGCTTTGAGCAATCTGATAAGGAGACTACATTGCACAGTCAGGAAAATTCCTTCCAAGTGGAGGATGTTTTCCACCTGGGCAACTCTTGAAATGAAAGATTTATATTTATTTACAATGCATAGGATGTTCCATACCCTCTCTTACAGTGATAAAAGATCATCTGATAGTAACACGTGTGTCACTGTTCAGTGCTTCCTGAGCTTCTGTCTCATAATGGTGAAAGTTCTTAAAGTCTCTTCTACTGAAAAAGTAGTTTTTTGCAGATGACTTTAATGTCCTGTTTGTGATGCTCATCATGCATCTTGTGTCTGTTTTAAGCACTGCTGTGATCATTGTCCAACTCTTAAAATTGATACTCACTTCAGGAGAGCAAGCAAGCTTCGGACAGTTAGGCTATAAAAGCTATATGCCTTGCTCTATCAGGAACAAATAATACTGAGACGTTGTGTGAAATTCATTCATAAAGATGATGCCTGCATTTTGCAGAACAGAATTGGTGGCCTTATGTTTTTCCCCTAAACTACATGCCACAGATGGAGAGGATTATTTATGAGGAAAACTCAGTTTATAGCTCCGCAATCAGATAAATAGCAGCTGTATTTTTCCCCACTGCCAGATCCTCAGCATCATCTTGTCCTGTTTGTAAAGCCATCTAGTTTATGGAAGTTAGAAGGCTCCCAAACAGAACAAGCTGCTCATATTTGTAAAGTATACAGCTGCTAGATCCAGAGCTGATGCACTGGGAGAGCAGTATTCCCATCTTTGTTTAATTGATAATATTGGCACTTTTCATGCCACCACTCTGAAAAGACTGCAGCTTAGCAGCCACTCTTGCCTGGCTTTATGCTGGCGTGCACCCAAAGTAAAATAAGAGCTCTCCTACGGCCGCTTCAGTTCTTCAAGATGCTTTAGTCAGTTGAAGTACACTGCTAACAAAAGATTTGAATTACAAGGAAAAGAAGAGAGGGTAACCACTATTCCACTTTCTGTCTCTGTAGGAGCATTGAGAGTTAAAGGTCATACATGCAGCAATACACAGTACTGGACGTAGACCTTAGAAGGTCCCAGGGTCAGATGGTTGAGGTGCTTGTCAAGTGGCAGTGTATTGTAGTGCAGCCCCATTGACTACAATATTGCAAAAATCACAGGTATTTATAAGCCAATTATTATTTTTTGATATGTAAAGCAAACCTGGGTATATTTGTCACAAACACACTTTTTAAGTACCTCAAATTTCTAGTATATAAATGCTATTTATATTTCTCTTTGATACTAGTCATTTTTATCATTATAAAACTTGCTTTCATCATTTAAAATAGGTTTTATAAAACTTTGATAATTTTTCAATGTTTGATTTAAAATACGAGTTCAATAAGCTTCCTTTGCCCAGCTTATCTGTAGAAAATACATGCTTTATAAATACCTAGTGCACCAATATTTAAAAGGCCGTGTGTTATCTGAGAAAACTCATGCAGAGAATCAACAGCTCTACCATAGGAATCAATCAGCATAGTACTGCAAACGAGGGACCTTTTGTACCTCTACAAGCATAGAACAGCATGAATTTTATAACTGCTGAGTGTAGTCCTAAGTTAATTACCATTTAGAGTCTAAATAAAACAATTCTTTATAATAAACTGTGTTGAAAAAAAAAATAGCAGCATATAGCATCCTGTTTATTATTCATTCAACTATAACTGCAGTTGTAATCAGAAGTCAGATCTGAATCACAGGCTGTGGGGGAAAAATGCATCTTTTCAGTGGGGTTAATTAGCTTGAGTGGAACAAAGTGCTAACGCAGCTATCTGGAACCTGAGTTATTTTATTCAGTGTGTATTTGTGCTATATAGACACACCCTATCATGCCAAGTTCTTATAATTAATAAAGGGGTTGAGAGCAACACAATTGGGTCATTTAAGGGATTTAATCAAAAAGAAGAAACATCATTTATTAAGTGTTGTTTAAACAGCACAGTACACAGTGTGCACAGCACTGTTTGTGTGCTTACAGGATGCAGTGCATATAGGATGCAGGAATTATCCTCTAGTAGTGGACACATGATTCCAAATTTAACTCATTGAGGAAGAAAAGGTGCCAGAGGTGGAAGAAGGATTCTTCATGAAACCCTGAGCTGAGTGGAGGAATTCCAAGTGAGTGTTTTCCCCTCTAGTTCACAAGAGCATCCACTGAACCCGCACAGCGCAAACCTCAGCACCTCCAGTGCCTTTGGTTATGTTCAGGCTTGACGGAGATCAAACTTCCCAAGTGTAAGGACAGGGATGCACTTCCTGTGAGGTATCTGGCAATTGTATTTCCTTTCTCCATTGACTTTTAATTATTATTATATTTTTGCCAATATTATTGAGCTTTCAAATATTTTGCATTGTTTCAGAGGAGGTTTCCTTCCATATTAAGCTAAATAAAATTGTCGATAGCGTGCTTGATTTTTATTGCTCTGTGCAATCACTGCTATAGACTATATCAGATTTCTAGTACTCTCAACTTCTTCTCGTTAAAAGAACCAGATCTCCTCAGTCAGTGTTTGTTGACTCACTTCCACAGTTGTCTTTGGTTTTAACCAAAAAAATTCAGAAATATTTTTGTTGCTTTTTTACTTTCTCCTGTATACTTTTGGATAAGTCCCATTTCTCTCAAGCATTTGACTTTCTTGTTGTGTAGTTAAGCACATTTTATTATGTCTTGCCATGTAAAGCCGTGAAGTGTAACTGATGTGGACAAATTAAGCACATTAAAATTTCTAGGGCAGTGACATTGAAATACATATTGCTTTCAGGAGTCAGGAATTTCTTTGTAAGGTCTATAATGTGGCCGTGTTTAGCGACTGGATTTGACCAAAAAGTCTATATTTTCAAGTTTGAGAAATGAATGTCTACATTATTTTAGGAAGCCCTTGATGATAAAAAGTCTTGCTTTGACATAGGCTGGAAAACTGAAGGAACAAAGGAAGGGCGCGCGGATAATTTACATTCCTTTTCTTCTGTTTTGTTTCCAGTGCCAACACATTTTGGTGTTCTGTTGTGTTTGGAGGCTTATGAGTATTCTATTGCAATGTCCATTTCACTTGTCTGGGCATATTATGAATATAATACTGTTATTACTGTTATTAACAAGTCTTTGAGTTTCCAGTTCCAGAAAGAGACAATGTTCTAGGATGTAACCATCTAAGAATGGGAAAGAGGAAAGGAAGATTAATTGAATCCTAACTGTTGGCACCTCAGGGAGACAAAGGGGTTTCTCAGTCTTGAGGTTTACCTGCTGATGTATTTGATATTTCTTTGTCCAGGAAAAACTATGATAGCATATGGGAGAAAACAAAACCGGTCTCTTTAGAGATTGTTGGGGGATCTTTTTCCCACAGATTTGCTGAAACTAGCTGTATCTTGTGGAATCACTGGGCAGAGAATTCATTTATTCAACAGGAAAAAATGAAATTCCTTATAGAGGATGTGCTAAACTTCTCAAAATTCACCTAAATTTGTATTTCCCAACTCTCTGTGGAATCTTTGCTGTGGTGTCACGTCCAAATTAGGATTATTTTTTTTTCTGTCTTTTGAAATCTTCCACCTCCATTTTGTACGGCAGCTCATTTTTAGGTCTGTTGCTGCATAGGAGTATTATATCAATGTATCCTCTTAAAATATGCTTGGCTATCAGTGATGTATCAATTGTTTCTCCCATTAAATGTGTGTGTTCAGTAAAATACTGAGAATTTTTCTGAAGGAAAGTTGAGATATCAAGTGTATTATTATTAAAAACACAGTCACCATTTACAGCAGTAGAACTTTCTGAATATAAATTAAGGCCAGAGCACGACGATGAGAATTTGGTATTAGGAACTGATTCAGAATCTAAGCTTTTATTGCATTTCACATCCAGAGATTCTGATTACACAATATTTCAGTGCCAGTTTAGCATGGTAATGATAATTGTCATTCTTCTAGATTTATATTTCAAATAGTATGTTGAAATAAATGTGAACTAAGAGCAAGACAGTATGTGCAGTGAGCATCAATCACCATCCTATTTGAATTCAGCCCTTACTTGCTGTAAACACTAAATAGGACCTCTGAAATACCTTGTATATTCTCCACAGGGAATCTATAGATGTGATTTAATTATCAGTTGTCTTGTAAATGCAGCTAAAAGAGCATTTAGAAAAGAGATCTGTGAAGTTTAGGAACTTTATTCCATTGTTGGCTTGGGACATAGCAATTATATGGGAGAAGTATTTCCCTCAGGGCTGTGATTTTGGAGAAAGAAATGGAATATGTGTTTCAAAGAACAGGTTTCTTAGACAAGATGGTCTTATTACAAATACATATTTATATCCTGTTGGCTTTTTGCATGTAGTTTTATTTTCATAGGGGATATCACATTGTAGTTTATCATTTAATGAAACACTCATAGTTTCTTTTTCAGCAACATAAATTAGATATAGTAGTGCATGTTCTGTGAAAGATCTTCTTCACAATACATGCCTTTTGGGGACAAATTGCACGACAGTCTATGCTGGTGTGCTGCATCTGTTACACTAGCGAAATTTGTCCTGGTTTTCAAGTAATGTTTGCCTGTTCTGGGTAGCTGCATTTACAGAAGCTCTTTTCATGATGGAAATGATAAACTATTGCCTTTCTGTCTGATGCGCAGCTGCTTCACATCTTCTTTGTCGGGTATTTCTTTGATGCAATTTAAACAATGATCAAATTTGTTGGTGACACAAAACCAGATGGGCCAAGAACGCTCTTGTTGCCTGGCCAAAATGCAGTGACCTCAAGAGATTAGAGCACCAGAGGCCATGAGAAGCAAAGGGAGATTAACTGCTTAATAAATATAAAGTTCTATAAGGAAAGGGTGAAGAAGGATTGGCAATGGGAAGACCTGGCCACATTGGACGCATTAAGGGCAACTCATTTTCCAGATCATTCTCAATTCTCTCTTAACATGTCTTTTTATGAAACACACATTTTTCAGACTTCACAATGCTAAAATAGCACAGATGGAGCGAGAGGGAGCTAACACACAAAATGAAAACTTTTGAGGATACTGTTGTAATATAAGTAATTTACATTTCAAGTCTCAAACAGGTGACCTTGCCAAGGTATTTTGGAAAAAAGGAATCTATATTGCTTTGCTAGACCCAGATAAGTCATCAGTAGCTGCTAGAGGGATGGAGTTTAATATATTTTTATATCCCAGAGAATTTAATAATACAGTTTAAGTATTTGTACTTTAATTCCTTATGCCTGCATTGCATGTATTGTAATTAAAAAGTAATTCAATTTTAAAAATTCTAAAAGGATATAAATTATGGTATTCACATACTTCTACTAATAACAAGTCCTGTTTGGAATGTGGCTTTCAGTTTATGAACAGAAAAGAGCATTGCACTTCAATGTATGCATTTAAAAACAGTTACTAAATAGGGTTGTCTTGTAAATTTAGCATGATCCATAACAATGAAAGCCCTCCATAATAATCGTAAATTTATTGCTAATTCAATGCTATTTTTATGATATAGTTTTTACATATACAGTTATTAAAAATCAAAGCTATAAAGCATTGTAGCAAAAAGCAGTTCATTCAACATAAGCAAGTGTATGTGGGATTTCTTTTTGGTCCCGTCTTTTCTCCATGATTCTTTGAGAGCATAGATAGCATTTATAGCTCTTGTAATATGGAATCATACTGTAAAGATTTGAAGGAGTAAAAGATAAAACTATGTCAGAATGGCCTTGTACTGTGCATCATACTGAAAATGGGAAGTGATCTAGGTCTGATATTCTGAAACTTGGGAATTGCAAGGGATGGCTAGCAAAATGTCTAGAAAATGAGTCCTGACAGCACTGGACTGAGATAGTGGAAAATATCTTCAATTTTACATACTACTTGGAGACAGAATAGACATCGAAGCAAAGAAAATGGCAAGTAGAGACTTGTTCCTAATCATAAAAAATGAAGGGAGTTCAAAAGCAGAAAATTGCAAACCTTTTTACAACGCGTATCAAAACCCAGAATAATTCAGTGGAGCAAAAATAGAGTAGTACTGTCATAACTGGTTCCCATGAGACAGAGAAAAAAGAGACCCAAAGACCTAGAGAAAGGAACTGTACTTTCCTACACAGAACTTTTAGTTTGAACAAAAAGCACAAGTCTCTTCCTTAGAAGAAAAAATATTTAGGAAACAATGAAAATCACAGATAAATTGCAAGCTAGCAGCTCAATAAACACAAATTAGTCCCATTAGGTTGATTTTTGACTAGGTGTATTTAAAAAACCCCTATTTCCTCCCCTCCCCCCTCCCTAAAACTGTGGTAGAAAGAATAGTGTTCTAAACTTTAAACGGAGACTTCAAACTTGTCCTGACTTCGCCACTGACTTATTGTGTCCTTGTGGAGAAATCTTACAGCTCCAATGGTTGAATATTCTCAGTAATAACATGTGGGTATAGAGAAGTAATTCTTTTAAAATCTTTAGAAGAACCTCAAATAATAGTCAAAAGTGGTTTGTTACTCCTTTTCTGCATCAGTAATTACGCTGTAGGGTGAGAGTGAGCACTGGAATTTTTTTTTTTTTTTTTTCTTTTTGATAGATCCACATTGAGAACTCCTACCTCATCCTTTCTTCATTCAGATATATCTTGTATGAAATTTTGTTAGAATTTCTGTGATTTCTCCCAAATAAAATCTGAAAAGAAATATAGTTACATAACGCTTTGCTTTTGTACAAAAGACAGATCCTGAGTGGTATTACAAAATGTATTTAGTCCTTCTTTGAAGGGTAGGAGGGCTTTGGCTCTCTACTCTGCGATACAGAGTTTCTTCTCCCAAGATGCAAGTTGTAGTGGAGTTGGCATGTGGTTTGTAGTGCTCTGTCTGGGAAAAGCTCTTTCTTACTTTGTGTAGTGCTGTGTTCAGTACATGAAGCTTCTCAGTCCCTTCCTCATTCTTCCTACCTACAGCTAGATCTCTCTATAACGTATCCTTACCTATCTATCTAATAATGGCCATAGGCAACTCTGGAGATGCAAACTGCACAGGGTGTAGGCAGTGGTGTGTAAGAGTGCAAGGCCCTTTGCTTCAAAGTCTGTCTGTCTGAACTGACTGTCTCTGCAGTTAAACTGCTTGATTTGCTGCTTTTCATACTAGGCAGTAGTAGGGGCCATGGCAGGCAGGAATTGGGTATCTGGATCAGAAGTAACACATGGTGATCTTCACTTTTTGTGAGTTGGTGTTAAGCATCATAAGCACCCTACATGAAAGAAATTAGTTCTCCTCCTTTCACAGGCTCTATCTCTCACTCCTAAATTACATCACTATGAATGAAGTCCATTTAATGCAGCTAATTTCTGGCTGGAACCCCATAAAGTCATGGTGTAATGATCTACAACAGGGTGAGCTTTCACCTGTTGTGTGTTATTGTATTATTTCCTTCTGAATCTTATTTTCTAAAATGAACTGAAAAAGCAGTTGTTTTTTGAGGTTCATATTTTTATTTTGTTTATAAATGCATCCTGTTCCATTAGGTAGCAAAATAGTTGAACATACTTATTAAGAAAAGATGAAAAAGCTTTATCAGTTGCCTGAAATGTTTATAATGTCTAGATATTCTGTCCTGTCTTCTTAATTAGCTTTATGAACTACACCAATTTGCACACTGAGGTTACCTGGATATTGGAAAGTATTCAAGTGTAAAATAAGCATTAGGCTGATGCTCTTATGTTCTTATTTTAGAAATACCTTTTGGTTTATTCTAAAAAAAGTGGTTTGTTTGTTTCTTTTTTTATCTTAAGTTACAGATTTTATATTCCTATACTCTATGATACATCGGGTTAAGTGGACTAACTAAATTAATATCCTAGTGAGAGTAATTTATTTTGTCCTGTTTTGCTACCTCCCTAGATGATTTCCCCTATTGCAATCAAATCATTATGCATTTTGGGGGGACTTCTGAAAGAGACCTAATGGGTACTATGTTTAACTCTATACATTTGAGCAATGTGTTCCTCTTTTTCCTCAGATCATGTGCAGAAGCAAATATAGGCATTCATTCTGTTGCATCCTTTAAATATAAATATAAGAAATAGTCCTATTCATGCTACATCAGGTTTTGTTTTTTCTGTGGAGACAGTCAATAAAGTGATAGGATTCTCCTTTTGTTGCATGCTGTTAGCATTAGAAACTCACCTAGGAATACAGCTCAATGCTTGCTTACTTGGTAAATGGGATTAAACCCTGACTTACACAAAAGGAGAATGAGAATAATTGTATGGAAGAGACAACAAGGCGTGGTATGAACTACACAGGTCCTGTAAAAGAGCATATGGAATTGTGAAATTTGTGAAAGCTCAAAATAGGGTGATTCTTGAAATGATCAAGTGCAAGGGCAGAGCCTAGTCTGGGATTCACATCATTTTGGAGGAAGAGAAAGGGTTTGTTCTTTTGTCTGATTTACTTGTTCTTGCTCGTGGGGTGGAAGGTTGATCTTCGCTTGGTTGAGGAAGAAGGTAATGTTTCAGTATAGAAGGAGATCTCCTTCTAGTTCATCTGATCAGGATCATCTAACACAGAAACAAATTGGTTTTGTGTTATGTTCCCATCCAGTGATGACTCTATCCCTGTGCTAGTCCATCTTCTTCTGTCTTGCAGCTTAACACAGAGAACTTTGTATCCAAAGGTGCATTTACCCAATTTACTGGAATGTTTTTAAAATTGGAGAAAAATATTTTCTCTTTGACCAAACTGGGAAAGATATGTGGGTCTTCTCTTCTAAGAAAGTCAGATTCAGGGTGTTGGTGGTTTTTTTGGGTTTTTTTTTTTTGGTGGGTTTGTGGGGGTTTTTTTGTTTGTTTGTTTTGTTTGTTTTTTGTTTGGTTGTGTTTTTTTTTTTGTTTGGTTGGGGTTTTTTTGTGTGTGTTTGGTTTGTGGGT
>JAAGNO010022092.1:28900-40127 GCA_033439905.1 Ceryle rudis
TTTTTTTTGTTTGGTTGGGGTTTTTTTGTGTGTGTTTGGTTTGTGGGTTTTTGTGTTTGGTTTTTTTTTTTTTTTATAATATTACAATCGGGTGAGGAGATGTCGTTCACTGAGAGCAGCAGCACTGTTCCCAAATGTGAATGGCCTCTGAGACTTTTTTCATTCATAAATGTCATTTTCTTAGGTAAAGCCATCTGAAATATTTGGGTGATCTCTTGGGTAGTCTTGATGCTTATGCTTGTAGGAATGAATAGAGCTGGGGTAGGAGTGGGAGTTAACTGCTAGAGACAGAATGTGAAGGTGTAGGGGTGAAAGTTCTTGCAGAAAAGGTAAATTATTATACTTCCTGAAAACAGGAGAGTTGTAGTAATACAAATTTCTTTCATTCTTTCAAAATGTATATGAAATGGGCAAGTGGAATTAGAAAAAGAAAAAACAAGCGAAGAACATTCTCGTGACTATTTTTGCGTACAGCTGTCTGTGCTTCACTGGATGTGTAGAGAAAGAACTCTTGAAACAACTTCTGTACAGCGACTTTGGGAAGGAGTCCAGGAAGGGATATTTGGTCTTCAGAAGACCCATGTCCCTAGGCCTAGGATTCATCTTTCATATGGAGTTACCTATGGTTACTTGCTGCTGAAATCATCAAATTTCACATTGGCAGCATTTGTTATAGAGAAAAATGTTTTCAGAAGCTTTATTCAACATGCAAACCCCTTGTGCTCATGCTTTCATACTGTCCTCTTTAAGACCAATAGCTTTATTGATATAATAATGTATCTCTGGACAAATTAATCCTCACTGATTTATTGGTTCTGTGAATATTATTATTGTATGAGAACAGAGGAGAAAATTTTATGGACTGGCGTTAGTTCAGTGCCCGGATTCAGTTAGTTCTGGATTGTTCTTGTGTAAGGCTCCTTTTCTTGGTCACAATTAACATTTTAGGATACTCTTGTACAGAGGAGGGTATTTTTGCAAAAGCAGAAATGTACTTTTGTAGCATGAGTGATGATGGTACTCAAATCTCTGATTTTTTTTTTTTAAGACAAATTTTTGGGTTTTGAGTGGTGTTCAGTGGTAATGTACAGCAAGTGCTGTCTTGATTTACACAGAAGATCAAGGCAACCTTTAGTGCTCACAGAGCAGGCAAGGCAGAATCTCCCAGAGATGGAAGATGTATTTGGCTATTAAGAAGGAAATGGGCCTTATGGATAAAGGACTAAATTCAGCTCTGCAGCCCATGACTCCTGGCTGCCCTTTGACAGAGTGTTTTGTTAAGCCAGTTGCAGAGGTTATCTATTTGCTTACAACCCTGCGAACTGTTTTTAAAATTTACAGTGTGAAGTCCACTCTCCATCTTTGGACATTTCAAAGCCTGTTTGGGTAAGCCTTGAGCAACTTGGTCTGATACCGCAGCTGACCCTGCTTTTAGCAGTACTTTGTACAGAGACCTCTCGAGAGCTCTTCCAACCTGATTATTCTATGATTTTATGAACGAACAATCAGCAACATTTGAGAATATGTGTATATTGCATTTGTTAAATAAGGCAAAACTGATGTTTTCCAAAATGGTATCTAGATGTAATATAGAGATCTCATTATGCTGTAATATGGAATTACTCCGTATGTGAATAACAGATTTTAATAGAAGACCAGTTCTTCGTTGTAAAAGTCATTGGAAGTTTTGCCATCCACAGAGGGGAGTTCAGCACTCTCTCTCACAATTCATGAGTCATATTCTCTATTGCCTTCTGCTTTATGGAGTCACTGTCCCTGTGCACAATGGGCAGAAAACATTTTATCAAATCAGATTGGGCCTGAATGTTTTTTGCTGAACTTATCAAGGACATTGTGGGTAAGAGGCACAGAGAAGGATGACTCATGTTTCTCTTCTTCTCACTGATTTGCTTTGTTTCAGAGACCCTTCAAAGAAGGGTATGTATGTGTTGTGGTGGGAAGAACTGACCCACCAAATGAGAGGTGTAGACTGCAGTGTCTCCTTGCTGCTATTGCAGGTCCATGACGTCCTTTTAACATTAACAAGTGAAATGCCTAACTTCGGGAATGGATAGCTATAGGCATATGGGAAGCTGGTATGTTAATTAAATTAATTAAATAGTGAATACACTTTGCATTTATATAGCTATCAAAACGCACTCCATAATAGTCTATGTATTTACACAGTTGTCTGTCTGTCTCTTGAATATTGGGATGTATTAATGATTACTGGAGACATATGGTATGGGGAAAAAAGGTGCTTACTGTTCATAAGCTATCCATTATTTATTTCCAGAAGCTATATTGTAACTTCTTTTTTCCTACAGAGACTTTCTGTGTAATGCATATAACCCAACATGTATGTTGCATTAGAGGTTATATTTAGTTGAGGTTGAACAAACAAAACTGAAAAGGGGATGAGGATGTTTTCTTAATGAAATATCTGGTGTGGGAACACATATCTATTGGGAATCTTTCTAATTGGCTTGAGCCATCTAGAGAACTTTGGCTATAATATATTTTATAAATTAGAAAAAACCACAACCAAGAGTATAGACTGTATTTCCCATGTTACTACAGGATCTATTTCTACTGTGAAACAGGCTTTCTGTGTGTAAAACAAGACAGATTTATCATTTATGATAATAAAACCTAGGTGCTTTATTTGTGAGCACCATTGAAGTGCAAAGAATAAATTCAAGTTTATTACTAAATAGCTTGCCATATTTTGTAAAATATGCCATTCTGTTGGTAGGATTTCCCAGTCAGTAACATGATAGGATGTTAAACATAACCTTCTGAAAATTCCTCATAATTGGAAGCCCCGTAGCATCATTTTAAAGACTGGAACAATTGTTCTTATACTGTTATTTCCTCAAGTTATTATATGAGAATACTTTCCTTATTGGGAGGAGTTACATTACAAACACTAAAGTGCTAAAAACATTTAAAACATTTTTAGTCTGTGCAAGGCAGTGCTTTAAGAGTCCCTGTATGAAGGCATAGAAATTCTTTGTAGTTTTCTTCTCGTTTTAGGTGTAAGGAGGTTAGAGTTTTGGGCTTGATATATGGTTTATTGCCCTCACTATTTTAATTCCATCTTTGCTTAGAACATGGGAAAAAAAAAACAACAACAAAACCCAAACAAAGTTGTTCTTAGGTTCAGCAAGTATAATCAAAAAGTTATAAATACAATTGCTTTCTGAATGACACATTGCATAGAATCGTGCTGCATGTTTGGCAGTATCATATAAAATCCAAACTTTCTATATAGTGACAGCTTAATTCTGAACTCCTGGGAAAAGAAATATTTAAAAAGCAAGGAAGATTGGTGGTGTAGCTTGTGTCTGAATGAGAGGGCCATAGCCAGGCCCCTGAATACTGTCATGTTTGTACATGCACCCTCACATACGTCAAACTCGGACAGACACAACAGCTTGTATTTTTAAGCTTTCTATGTGGAGACGCAGAGAAATTTTTAGATGATCTGTGGTTGAGTCTGGTGACTTTTCAACAAATACTGAGGAAACACTTTCTGAGAAACCTAAGAACTTTGAAAATTGTCTACATTTGACAATACCTGCACAATTGCTGTAGTTATGTAGCTGTGATTCCCAAAATATTTAATTGATCTTAAATCTGTAGTAAATACTCTTTGTTACTTTTATTTATTTTATCCTTCTTATTTCCTTCTCTGATTAGTTTCTGGGAGGAATGGGTTGATAATTGAAGTGTCTAGAGTTCTGAAATTTCTCAGTGAAATAGTAAAAATTCTCATAAAGTGTTAGAAGTACTCTTAAATGGGATGAAACCTCCAAAGAAGTGACAAGTTGGGTGGGCCTTGCAACTCCCATGGGAGCACATTGCAAACATGAACTGCAAGGTCTGCTGATGTGATTCTGATGCTGAGTGTTGACTGATGTTATAAGTACAGCCTCGGCTTGCTTGAGCAGCAATAATGATGGTGCTTTTCTTCATGTCTGCAGTCTTTGGTGTCTTGCCTTCTTATGGCATTTGGTACAAGTTAAGTAGGGAGTTGTTCTGCTCAAGACTTTTTGGGCCAGTAGGATGTTTGCTGCATCACCCACACTGTATCTTTTCAAGGCTAGAAGGCCAGCAGTGTGAACGAAGGTCATGTCAAGAGTTTCCTTTGGCTGTAAATGGAAGTAACAAAAATTTAACAAAATAAAAAGTTGACTGTAGCCTGCAGAACAGCGCTATCAGTGTTCCCGTTACCTGAAAGTGCTGAGTATGTGCCATTTTCAACTGCAATATCTATTTCCTTCTTAATTCGGAGACAAGGCAGTGACGCAGATTTCATAACTTTGGCCACTGAAGTCAAAGCTTTCTGGGCTGGTGACTCAATTTCTGTTTTAATGTTAGTGTGATACAGGAATCTGTTGCAGAGAGAAGTTCCTAATGCCAGTCGGAAGGCTACGGAAGACCACATAAACATATGGGCAAACCCAAGTTTCTGTTAATGACCCTTTTTATAATAGCTGTCAAGTGGATGAAGGAATCCAGATGGGCTTGTGCTGTCCCTGAATCTGAAAGCTACGTGAAACTTCTCCCTGACCTTCTAGATACCTTCTTCTCATACCCCTAGTCCTGTACAAAAGAACCAACCCACTTGGGTACGTATTTGTACCTTAAACCTGTCTTCAGAGTATCAGGAGTTTGTACAGCGTTGTAGCCCAAACATTGACTTGTTACAAAATTATAGTAATAAAAATATAAACACAGTGAGAAATTCATACAGTTGGTATGAATGAACATTTTTCTTATCAGCCTATGCCAAAGACCTAACAGGTATGGAACCAAAGAGCCTCCTAATGTGTCATTGCCTCAGTAACCTGCATTTAAAGGTAAAGGAAGAATTGGGAAATTTGTTAGTGACTCAACATATGTGTATTTGAAGCAAAGGAATGTCTGTTCGGGTTGCCTGCCTATGGTGAGTGAGAGTCAGTTTGCAGTCTTGTATTTAAATAACGGACAGATAAATGCTGAAACAATATTGTGGTTTGGCAGTATAATGGTTTAGAGTAGAAAGGATTAGGAGCAGGTAACCTTTGATAAAATACTGTAAAAAGTTTCCCTTGAGTAATCGATATGTATTTACTGCCTTAATTTTGTCTCAGGTTTTTTTTGGCACATCTCCAGAAATTCAGCTCCTCTCATTTTTCAGATCTCCTTTATTTCCCAAATGCCTGTCTGATTTATATTGAACAGTTTTGGGGGGGAAAAAAAAAAAGGATCCCAAGCCCACATGCCACAAATGAAAAATTTAAGACAGAAGATTTCAGTGAAGGAGGGAGGAAGGAAAGCAGAGTTTTAGTAACATGGCCAGGGGAAAAAATGGAATTTATAAACCATTTCAAACTTAGCAGTGTTGGAATACATTTATTAAGTTACTGTCAAATTGTTACTTGAAGTGTTATATCTGCATTGGGACCAAGGAGGAAAAGACAGGCTAATGGCATCACCATTGTGCTGTGGAGAGGAAACTCGGGGTGGTACCAGAGAGCCCGTGGTGAGGAGGAAGGAAGCTGCCCTGGATGGGAGCTCATGCATCTCGCTTCCCCACTGGAGGAGAGGACTGAAGCATGACTCTCCCGAGGCAGTGTATCTTGCATTGCTGCCAAATCTACTGCTTTTGGCAGTAGTCTAACGCTTTTATGAGTCATCTATCATCCTACCGTTTTTTCAGTTTTTCTATCACCAGTGTGAAACAACAGATTTTCCCCTCCTCCTTTTCTAATCCTGCCCTTGCTGTCTGTTTCCAGGCTGCTGTATGAGCAACATGCATGTGCTCATCCATTGCTGCCCAGTGACGGGAACTTGTCCCTTTGTCACCCTCCCTGAGTGCTGGATGGGCTCCATTCAGCTCAGCTTCCTCCTCATCCTTTTTCTGAGGAAAATAGCTGGCAGGTATAGGTGCCGGAACGTGTGTTAGGATATAGGTTAAGTTGTACTGCTGTGAAATGTATCCAAGTCTGTGTATGTGTATCAGCCATTTAGTAGGGAAGAGGGCCAGGCCAAGGGCGGACTGGCACGTAGCCATCACATCAACTACTATATGAATTTCAAATAGTACTAGGTAGGGGCATGGCTACTCGATGTCCTTTACTCAGGTCTCAGACTAAAGACATGATCTAGCTCTTAAGCATTACAGGAAACTGCCAGCACTCCTGTGGTTGTCTGTGTAACTCTTGTTTTGACACACATACCATATTCTTGTAAAACATCAATATACAAGTTCTGTATTCATTTCAGCGAACAGGAGAATTGAATTCTCTCTTCATTAGCAGTGCGTGAAACAGTGTCTGCTGGATGGTTCAGGGCTTTGATTTTTATTCTAAACCCAGATGGAAATATTTGCATAAGTCCTACAGTAGTCCTTTGTGGGGGCTTTTTGGTTCTTCTCACCCCAGTTAATATTGCAAACCTAAGAAAGCCTCTAAAATTAATCTTTTCCATTATGGCTGTTTCTGAGTATTACAAATATGACAGAAAGATCTAGAAATCACAGCTAGTGCTGCTTTCCAACAGGCTGTGAAGCTGCAGTGATTATTTGTGTGTTGTGTGTGTGTTTATCTCTTCTGGCTAGCAAGACTTTCCATGTTTCCCCATTTTTATTTCCCCTCTCCACACACTCCTTCCCAGCTGCCATAACCAGCACAATACTCACCCTCTGGCCAGTATGTGGAATAAGCTGTTTGTGAGACTGCTGGTAATGCCTCTCAGTCCACCACTAGACAGGACACATGCAGAGATGCTTGGCATCTGCGCTCTGACTTGCTGTCAAGCAGTCTGGTACCACCTGGTACCCTCTGGTCCAGAGTTTGTTGCTGTACTTGGTCCTGAGTACTCTGCAAAGAAACCCTCCCTGGGCCAAATGCATCCCCAGAGTAGCTTCTGCTGCGTTGTTGTAAAAGGATACATTTGGCAGGTTTAGGCTTTGCACTGCCAGAGAAGCAGGACATTGAATAATATTTGTTGTTGTTTCATTGAAATTCTACTTGCAGCTGTAGCTACAGCTCTTAGCCTGCATGGAAAATATCAGTGATTTCTTGGGTTTTCTTTTTTCAGCACAGCAGACCCCTCATTTCCTCCCTGGGAGCCACCATGCTGCAGGTTGTCTTGTCTCTGCCTACTGTCAGTATGATAGAGGAGGCTGCAGATGCTCAGTGCCCTGTACAAGGGATAGAAGCACTTAGTGAGACAAGACCTGAAGGATCTGGAAGTTGAAGAGGGAGGCTTTTTACTCAACATACTTTATTATATAGGAATTAGTATCTATTTTACATGTACATCATAAGTGAATTCCCCTTTCTCTGTAGCCTTTTTACTCTATGGTTTACTTTCCATTTCTATGTTAAGTAATATGATGCTGGTACAGCATTTGTTTTTAATTTTGTGTTTATGTTTTCTTTTACTGTTGAACATAAGTAACAGCCCAGTGTCTGTCCAGTTTAAAAATTCTGCAATCCAGGCTGTCACAGAGATCCTTTCATGAGGCACATCCTTCTCAAACTCCCTGAGATTGCTTTTTAAATACTTGGGTCAGTGGACCTTAAGTTTTAGCGTTACGTTTGTTAGAGAAGCCATTTTGCATTCACTGAGAAAGTGCTGTTGCATTTTGACACCATTTCCTGTTGCCCTATGTCTTGTTTTAGACCAGTGTGTGGAATATATTTAGAGATGTGTTCTCTGAAGTGTACTAATGAGTATGTAATAGGCTAGATTACCAGGCCGCTGGGCTCTGTACATGTGTGTGCGTGTGTTTCATAAGCAAAGTCTGTGTTCATCCTGAGGTGCTTTCTGCATTATGACAGCACAGCAATCAGCATAAAATCAAGAAAGGAGTAGATGAGCACTGCGTATGGAGTAGTCAGGGCTTTTTGAGTCCATTTCCAGTTGCCACACATGTAGCTGTTTTTAATATCTTTTGGTGACAGCTTTTATGACATTAGAGGTCCAACTAAAATTGTTACCTCTTTCATTCTTCCAAAAGCATATAGATATAACAACCTCTGGACCCAATCCAATCTCTCTTTCCCTTGGAGTGTAAGTGTGGGAAGTATAAAAGACACCGCATCTGCAGTGTTTAGATGTATGGAGTGGGTGCAAGCAGTAGAGAGCTGATAACTTCCATGGTAGCTATTTTCACAGTGGTGTGTTGAAGATACTGAGAAGGTTGGCAGTAGCAGTTGGTGAGCCTGCAAGCATACAAATTACTGGCCAGTGCCCCGGCACGACATCTACATAGCAGGCACAGATACGTCATAGCTACACAGCTGTTCCACCCCTCCTGTGACATTACATATTGTGAGTGAAGCCTATCCAATCTCTGCATTGAGCTTTTCTTCCTCAGGGGGGTGTCACTGGTCTCTCTGACTTAGCAGCCTCAGGACGTAACATTTTTTTTGTCAGCATTAACAGTGTTCTCATGCCACATTTGATAATTCTGCAACTTTGGACTGTGGGCTAGGAGATACTGTTTGTTGTCCTCCTTTCTTTTTGCACCTCTCCGATACCACAGTCCTCATTTTGCCCATTATTTAAATTTCTCCTTCCGTCACCTTTTTCTTTCTCAGTGTGCCTTTAAAACTAAAAAATTACCTACACAAACTAACTCAAACATTGTACATCTATAACAACTTGCTTTGGTTTTTTGTGTTACTAGTATTATCCAAATCAGGTTACCCAGCCGGAAGATATATTACGTGAAAGCATATCTCTGAGTGGAAGGAGGTGATAATACCCATACAAAGTAGGTAACAAGTTGCACAGAGCAATAGAAATAATTTTTTCAAAAGCCCCTGAGGTTGTTGTTCTCACTTATATTTGTTTGATGCTCAGCTGAAAAAAGGAAATTTCTCCACTTCTCTTTAAATAAACTTTTTATCTGGAATTTCATGGCTGCATGTCAACCACTATAGCTAGATTTGTCTAACTTCTTGTCAAGTCAGGGTTTATTTGTACAAAACTAATTTTAGGGGTTTCTTTTCTATGAAAAATGTTACGGTTGATTTTTTCCCCTTTGATTTAATTTGTCAGTATAATGTAGGATTTCTGCCTCCATCTCTGTATCCACCTCTAGTCAGTTTGTGGATGATGGCAAAGATTTGACATTTCATTTTTTTTCATGACTTTTAGGGAACTAAAAAAGGCTGACAGTTGCTGGCTGATTGGTATGATAGGAGAGGTCAAATGTAGGATCGACATCACTTTGTGTAAAAGCAAATAAAACACTACTGAATTTTTAACTATTTGTGGTATGCTGAATTTGGACTTTGGTATACAAACTAATTAGGGATAGAAGCAATTGATAAAAAAATATGAATTGAATTCAAATATAACCCATATCAACATTTTTGGAATTGCAGAAGCAATTTTTTGTTTTGTTTTGTTTTTTAATTATGGATGCAGAAGATACGGATGCATAACAATGCAAGGTCCCAGCAGGAGGATAATTACTAAAAGTCTCGTGAAAAAGAATTATTTTCAAATTGCAGTTATTCTGCCAAGCTGTTTTACCATTTGTTTTCCTTAAGTATGAAATAAGAACACTCATTGTTTTAGTCTCCAACTATGGTTTGTACTAGTGGTATAAAAACAATATCAGAGGCTTCTGTTTCTTACAGGAAAATTTATACAGTGTGCTACCACAAAACCAGAAACTCCATTATACCATGTGAGCAGGTGTCAACTTGAGACCAGCATCAGATAATCATTTTTGTCTCTCCCTTTATTTAAAATACAATATACACAAGTATAAATTGGCTTAAGGATCAGAGACCAATTTATGCTTCAAGTACTAAACAGTTTTTCTGTTGGCTTTATACGAGTTACACTGAACCCTTATCCAATTGTCACAAGGTTGTCAAGTCTTGGGGAGAAACTTTCTAAGTAATCCTTTAAAAAGGGGGGAGCTAGTGACAGCACTATGAATTCTCTGTGATGTAGGAATTCATTATTTGATTGTCTATAGTAATTTCTTGACAAGCAGTAATTTCTTGAGAAAGTGATAGGAAATTAATTTAAAAGAAATCAAACCACAAAAAACCACCAGCACATGCTTTGAGTCCTCAGTGATGACACTCGACTGCAGAGGCTTTCCGCATGTTGTGGATAAGTAAACAAAGGAATGATTGAAATTGTTGGAACACCACATGCTTTTGCCTTAGAATTGATCCAGAAAAATAGGAAAAGCTGTAAAATGAACCATATTTTGAAGTAACATATGCATAAACTTTTGCCCATTGATAACAAGGTAGAATCACTTCAACTCCAGTTTTGCTTGCAGATACTGCCTAATTCTTAAATAAAGGAAACCGCAAATGATACTTTCTTGAATCACTTAACAATACCAAAACACAGATCAGCATTCTAATTTCTCACTAACAGATAACAGAAAGATAAAAGCTGTTGTAGAATATGAATATTAATTTGTTAACCATATTGAAAAACCCCTTCTGACCACTTAGCCCTGTGTTTTTGAAGCAGTATTCTGGGTAGTAGCTGATTGAATCCCATTAATTTAAATGAGCGTCAAATGACAGTCTGTATGGACCTCTTTGAAAATTGGAGGTTTAGCTTTTTATTCTTATTCCTTTCAAACTATTGTCGAAGACTTTCATGTATTTAGTGGACTTTCAAAGGCAGACATATATAGTACAGTTAAAATACTACAATTTAGTACTTGCACCACCTAAGTTGTCATTTCCCACAGAGTAAAAGAGTATAGTTAAAACATGTTGTTTTATTTGATGATTCAAAATTTAAGGCTTCTACTTGTTCACAGTGTAACTGATGAAAACTTTATTGCCTGTTGTCAAAAAAAAAAAAAAATTAATTTAATTTTTGAAACTTGAATCTAAATCTTAGGTCATACATCCTCTATAATTACACACACTTACTGGAACGGCATATGGTGAAAATATATAGAACTTTGCGATATAAAAGAAAAGAAGGTAAATGCTAGGCTTTTATGTTGATTGCACCTGTATGGGGGCTTTATAAGCTTACAATTTGAATCATTTCTAGATACAGACTCAACATAGCTCTAACATAACTAGTAATACAAGGCTTTCCCTTCCCCCCCCCCCCTTTTTTTTCCTCCCCCCCACCCCCCCCCCACCCACCCACCTTTCCCCCCACCCCCCCCCCTACGCCCCCCTCCCGCAACACTCCTTACTCTCAACTTCAACCTACCCCCCCCCCA